>CM042441.1:15702231-15737231 GCA_023631565.1 Gymnocephalus cernua
GTTTTTTATGGCCTAGCTATTAATTTGATAGATTTAGCACAACTACAATTCACAACAATCTTAGGAACACCAAAAATGTCACTGATTGTCAGTAACACCTCAGATGATTCTTTTCTGCCAATCCTGAATAATTGATTCCGTCCAGTCCTGTGCAGGGTTACTTGTTTGGTTGTTTGCTTGTGTGTTTACAGTTGATGAATTGCTGTTACGAGAGTGAATTGTCTTTACATGATAGCAGAGAGTGCAGACATTCCTGATAACCCATAAGGCCCATGCACTTGAGTTGCAGTCCTGCTGTCTCAGCCTGCACCTCCTCAGCCTATGGCAGTGGACTCCTTTTCTGCAGCCGTCGAATAGTGCCTTGGTTGTTCTGCAGCACAGAGCGGAGCCGGTCGCTTACAGAGACAATGGCCTTGATTTGAATAATAAAAGGAGTCCGGCATTATGACACAGTTTCTCTCTGCAGGGGAGGGCAGCACACTAATATTCAAGCACACTGCCCCTACACCACCATCTCCCCCTCTCCATCATACTATTCCTGGTCCTGACCTTGAATAAATTACGTTCGTTCGTTAGTGCACGTGACGTCATCTATAGGGGTCAGTGAAAAGAGCTTGTTAGGCCTCACAGACACCTGCTTCATTTGGCACCCACCATGTGATGCAAGTTGGGCACTGCAAAGTCTTCAATAGCTGGATTCAGCTTTTTGTGCACAATGGTATGATTACTTAATCCTGTATTCTTCATTAGTAGTTGAATACAACTGCAACTGATTGCAAATCCTCTTTAAAATCTCACCCAATTATGCCACCTTAACACAGGCTTGTATGTGTCCAAGATGATTTGTGCGCATGTGTTTCTGACTGTGTCTTCAGCTGCAACTGAAAACTAGATAGAGACAAGGAGGAAGGTGTAATAGGGTTTATGTATATTACACCTAGGTGTATAAGCTGTGTTTTTGTATTTTCATATGGTTGTGAAATATCTCTTTCACCTCCTGGGGATGTGGTAGATGCACCTGCAGCTCACTCTGGCAGGTGTTGGCAGTATTTTGACTGGCTTCCAGTTGGAGAAGGTCCCAGGGAGAGATTCCTCAGGGACAGACAGTTGTATTTACAGTATGTTGCTATCTATCAATGTCTACAAATGCCTCATGCGCCTCATTTCTCTAAAAAAACTGAAGGCCTGGATTTCATGTAAAACAACAGTTGTCTTCTTCATGTCTGACAATGTTTTCACAACCAAAATACCACAAGTTTAGGCAGTTATCTGTACAACACATTATTGAAACAGAACCGCTCAGAGAAGAGTGTAATAAATAGCCTAACATAATCAGGATTGTACATGTGTGTATCCTGTACCCTGTTAAAGTAGAGGTTCTAAATTTCTTTTTCAGCCAAAGACGCCTTAAAAGATAGATAATATACTGGGAACCCCTTCATGTATGGCCCTTGGGATAATTTGACGCCTATTATAGATTTAAAAATTCAAAACATTTTTTTACATCATGATAATTTAAATGAACATAATCTGAAAACGTTTTACAGAGTGCAGAGTGCCATGGACCCCAATTTGAGATTCACTGCTTTGAAGAGCACATAATAGCTATTTGTTACTTAAACAAGTTTTACAGTATAAAGAAACACGCATCAAAATAAATACAATTAAAAAAAAGTCAAGAAGTTTATTTTATTCTTTTCATGATGTCAGGTATTTTATCAGTGCTGCATTCTCCTATTAATAGATTATGTGTAATCAGACTTGTCGCAGCTAACTTTGAAAGAGTGCTGTAAAAGGTCCACGAGACTTCCAATTTTCTTCACTCGCTAAAATTCTTTCTTTGAGAGGATTACAATCTGCACCGCTTGACTCCAGAAAATAAAGAGCCACTGAGAAAATTCCAGTTAGTCTTCTTTTCCTCTGATCTCATTACTGGCTGCTCCTGCCCTTCCCTCTGGAAACACAACCTTTCCTTGATTGTTTCAGAAATGAAAGAGAACAGTGAACTAAGTCTTGTGTGAACAGCAGTAGAACAGCCTCTGGTTTCTTTGCGGGACATTTCTCGCACAGTAGTCTGTAAATTGTAATTTTATTGAATTCAGTTACATCCTTGACTTGTTATCTCTTCCGTCTCTCACCCTTTCTTTCTCTCTCTCTCTCTCTCTCTCTCTTTCTCTCTCTTTCTTTCTACACACAGGCACACACACACACACACACACACACACACACACACACACACACACACACACACACACACACACACACACACACACACACACACACACACAAACAAGAAATTAGTACGTGTTTTGTTTGAACTGTAGAAAGAGTGTGAGAGTGAAAGCCCTGGCGACAAAGTTCTCGCACCGGACTCAGGGGGAATCTCCAATCACACAAACATAGAGGAGACAGGTCAGGATTTATGACTCCGTTCTCTGTTGGAAAGAGAGCAGCACTCCTCTTTGAACAGTTGTTAGCATTTCTCATAGTTAATAGATGTGAATCTGAAGAAATAGTAGGTATGCATTTAATCAGGACATCTTACACATTCCATGTAGAACCTGCCTTTCTAGCGCCACCTTTCTGCTTTTGTATACGCAGCTGTACAAACTAGGCTGTAATTCCTTCAACTGAGCATTTGATACCTTGGGATATCAAGCACTATTGTGACGCACATTGTTAACAGAAAGGCTTTTATCCAGAACTGCATGTGAATGATACTGTACGTTTGCAGTGTCAAGAGTGAAAGCTGACCAGAGCCCGTTAAGTGAAGACCACCCATGCGTGAGAGGCAAAATGGTATAGTCATGCTATCACTGTCCTTCTTAACCCAGTCTCACTTTGCGCTCACACAGCAGGGGAGTGTGTCCGAACACTGTACAGGTCAGTTAGACCCACATAACGTAATTTAGTTTGCATTGCATTTTTTTGCATTTAGTTTGTAACTGTGGAGCTGGAGATTACAAGCAATTGTGCTGGAGATTACAAGCAATTGTGTCACATTTCCCTTGCAGTGACGTCTCATTCATTATAACAGTACAGTGTCAAGTGGAGTTACAAGTAAGATCCTACATATATAGTGTGGTCAGCCAGTGCCCTCCTTTCATGCTCGTTGGCCTTTCAGAGCTAGCACGCTCCATGTGATAGGGGTGCTAACAGGCAGTGTTTGTGGACACAGTGGACGTGATGACTTTACCACCCAGGCCAGACTGATTTATGTGGGAAAAGCCCGTAGAGAACCCACAGAGAGTGTGGAGAGGATTAGAAGCCCCTCTACAAAACCGGTCATGGCCAATCAGCAGCTGAGACCCCCTACAGACAGACGTCAGGGCCAATTGCAGCCCAGCGTTCAGGTTGATGATCTGGATTGTCTCCTTTATCGCTGCCGTATAATACTTTTAAAAAAAAATAAAAAATGATTGTATATATTATATATTTCATTGTAATATAAGTATAACTGTATGATCTCTTTATCATTCAGGGTTTGTGGGTAAGCGCTTCAGCTTCAAGTGTAATGGGCTTCTGAGGTTTGGAGAGATAGTGGGCACACTTCTAATGTTGTCTGTGTGTGAAAAAGGCTCAAGCAGCCCCCATGAACACATGCACACAACAGACACGCACACATCTGTATCCCACAGTGATAAGATAACCTCTCTTTGTTTCTGCTCTGTTGTGGGATGTTGGGACCTTCAATTAGGAAAAAAGACACCTCTGCTTTTCCCAGGATCCTACACTTTTCGTTGTCCAGCCCCCTACTCGTGTCACTGTTCCAAGAAAATACACATCAAACAAATAGCAAAGACATTCCTGTGGTGTCTGTGCGCATGTAGGTATTGTCTTCTGCATTTGAAAGACTAAATGAATGTAGCGAAGAAGCATTTGAAGTTATGCCTTTTGATGCTATTGTGAAAAATGTGTATTTATGTAATTACATTCCTATCTTGTAATTTGGTTGGTCCTAATTGTCATGGTGTTTTCAAGTAAAAAGGTATTGAATAAAACATTTAAAAACATTATGCTTCCCTACTCCCTGATGAGTTAAATGGTCATCGTGCACACAAAAAAACAGAGGTTTCTGCTGGAGTTGTGTATTCATACTTTCTGTATCCTCTTTCACCGTGATTCTTTTCTTCTTTTACTTCCACCCACTCTCTGTGACACACACACGTGCATGCACACACACACGTGCATGCACACACACACACACACACACACACACACACACACACACACACACACACACACACACACACGCACACACACACACACACACACACACACACACACACACACACACGTGCACAGGCAGTTACTTAGAGACTGGGGCTTTTTGCCTAAAGTAAACATGTGAATGATGGATCTTTCTTTGGATTGTGGGAAAAAGTGTTTGACTTTCACACAAGCTCTCTAAACGGCCATTAAATCCTGTATGTGTACACACGACTTGTCTCTGCAGAGGACGGGGACAGAGACAAGGAAGGAAATAGAAGTCTTACCTATGGGAAAGTTTTGTTTTCTGTCTCACTGTCCCGTGTATCTTGCTGAATTGTTGTCCCAGAAGACAGTTTGAAAAGACACAGATTTCATTGAATTTAATGTCCTTCTCTCTGTGATCAGGATCCTCTGTCATTAATCAAGATAGAAGAATTTGTGTCTCTTCCATGTGAGATATAATTCAACAGAGGGGTGGGCAGTGGACTGAGACTCAGCGGAAGGTCGGGAGGCATTTGCGTCCACAGAGCAGCCACAATAGAGGGCAGAGAGTGCAAAGGCATCTCTGTGCGGGAATGTATTTTAGACCAAGCTGGAGCCAGCTGAAGGAATTCAGAAAGCCATGACTCTGTTTCCGTGTGAAATAGCTACTTAAGACCACTGTGAACAGCTGCCGGACAGTGCCCCCCCCCCCCCCCCCCCCCCCTCTCCCGCTTCCACCTCTTCTCTCCCTCCGTGGAGCTGTAAATCTTAAAGGAGGACGGAGGTGCTGGCAACTTGCTGAAAGGGATCCAGAGAGGATCCTGGGGTTTAGTGCAAAAGGTCAGGTCTGTGTTAGTAGGCCCCGATGCTCAGACTTTGGGCTGATACCCAGATATGACCTGACACACACGCTTGAGGCCAGGGTGCTGTCCACCCCAGAAGCACCATGGATCTCCACTCTGTTGTCAGGATTAATTGAATTGGTGTAAGGAAGAGGGCACCGAAGGCCTGCTGCAACAAGAGGACTTATCTTAACGAAAGGCAGAGGGTCATTTAAGCCATTTGACAAAACCGTGTTCAAATCCATGTAATCTGACAAATAAGACAGAAAATAACAAACAAATAACAAATACATTTGTCTGCAGATGTATTGCAGTGACAGCCTTGAAAAGTGGAAGAGTGGCATATGCTCCACTAGAAATGTCAAATAAAAGACATATTGAGAAAAATGACTGAATTATAACTGCGACTGATCCCGCATTTGTCTCTGAAAACCAGAGGAGAAAGACGTGGAGGGGTCCCGAGCTCTCTGTTCATCCTCTGTCCCTCCTGAGTCAATTGTTGGGGAAGCATGGTGTCAACCCTGCGCCATCAATCACCCCCTTTCAGAGGAGGGCAGACAAGGCGGGGACCCGCCCCCCAGGACAGGGGGGTGGAAGTTCTCATGCCCTCCCCGCCTCCTGAAGCCCCGTGCCCCCACAGACAGAATTCCGACAGCTGGTCTGGCCATTAGGGGTAGGATGAGACCTGAGGGCCCCTACACACCAGCAACAGCTGCCAGCCCACTGCCCCCAACTGCCCCACCAACACAGCTCTATAAAATCTGTATTAGAAGAGCAATTTATTGTCATTCCTTCACATTGCTTCACAGAGACGGCCACATTACACATTGTAATCAATTCTTTTCCCTTGAGCACAGTATAAACTGGCGTGGTGTGTAAAAATACATGTATATAGATTTTTGCGGCACATGTTTTTGCAAATGTTATTAATTTAGGGAAGTATCATCCATTTTTGCCTGGGCACTTGACTAGCAATTACGTCATTTTGCTCTCAATGGGTGGCTGAGTTTTACTTGTTGAGCTAAAGATGCTAGGGAAATATGATGAAGACAGGATGAAAACAAGGCTTACCGACCTGCTGATTGATATAAGTTACAATGTTCTTTAGCACACATTCTTCCATCTGGAAATATAAAATGTGTTCCTATCCAGAAGGACAAATTGAGGGAATAATGGCAATGATTATTAGACCATTGTTTGTATGGTTCATATTCTTAACTTAACTTAAGATCTTGCCCTATTTACATTATTGTTCTGTGGTATGGGGTAGTACTTATAAAAGCACATTAAAACCAATAGTAATGGTGCAAAAAAGAGCTTTCCGACTAATTCATAAAGTTGGGTTTTTGGACCACACAAAGTCATTATTTTTAAAATCTAAGATCATGAAGTTTTATGACATTGTTGAGTTCCAATCGATACAGATGCTATATAAAGCAAGGCACAAATTGTTACCAAGCCAAATACAAGGAAGGTTCCAAGAACGTACTGGTGGTTATGAATTACGTGATGATTTAAACTTTAGGATGCAGAAACATAGTACAACTTTGAAAAGTTTTAGCCTTACAGTTAATGGGGTGCAATTGTGGAATAAGTTGGAGATGGATGTCCAAATATCAACCTTTTTAAATATAGACACAAACAAAAGATTTTTGAAAAGTATAAAGAAGAAGAAATGATTTGCCCTTAGGAGTAGTTCTACCATGATCAGATATTGGAAGTGTATATAATCCATTTTTTGTTCTATTTTGTATTTGTTTTGATTGTTTTATTTGAGTTTGATGTTTCGTTGTGCTGTTTTGCACTATGTTCTTTTGTACTATTGTGAAATGAGAAATTTTATTGTATTATTTTTGGGGGTAGGCGCTTATAAGCTCTTTTGCTTCTGCCCACTCCCTTTGAGCAGAATGGTTACTGCTCAAATAAACAAATAAACTAAACTAAACTGTCATCAAATGTTTTTATTTATCCATTCATTGTCTATACCAGTTTATCCTTTGCTGGGTTGCTGATGTTGGGTGAGAGGCAGTGATAATTGCACAACCTTGTGTGTTGGCAGTGTTCATATTGTGAACTGCTTTTGAAAAATGTTAAAGTTAGTAAAATGCATTTGAACTCTGCATGGGTCAAGTGTTAGTTTATAACCATTGCAGATAATGACGCCCTCACTTAAACCAAACCAAGCTTCAAATTTGTGTCACATTCTTGTCTAACCGGTCCATTTTTAAGACGTGATTTGTCATGCAAGCTTCTTCAGCAAAGTCCAATTATTTTGGTCCAACAATGAAACCAACGCAGGGTGTTATTTACCTGGCTGTGACTGTATTTGCAATACAAATAGGTCTGTGTCTATGTGATTTCAGAATGAGCTTTCAGTTGAAGATTGCTGTTTACAAATGCACGCTGATCACGATAAATGCATGACTGTACTCAGTCTTCTGAGTGAATGTGTGTGTTCCGCTGAGTGAGAGAAAGAGAAGAGACTAGCGCATTAGGAGGAGATTACGACACACTCCCTTAGGGTCCTTGTTACTCATGCACTACTGGCGGCTGAGTGGTTCCCACACTTACACATTGAGGTGAGAGAGGCTGCAACCACAGCCTCACCTGTGCCTCTACCTGTCCCAGCAGAGCCCTCCTGAGACAGGATCCTCCTTAAGAAAAAAACAGGGAGAAAACACTAAACCTGACTGGTGCGCAATCAAAACAACAGCCAGAGAGTAACAATGATAGTGCAGCATAAGGTATAATTACTACTAAAGAAACCAAGAATGGGATAATTAGCTGGTACCTGAATACCCCCAAACCCAGCTCCGTCTCCATCTACAAATGCAAAACACATAAATCTCTGTATATGCTATGTCAGAGATGTCATAGACAGCAGGTTTATTCTTCCAAGGTCTTACTGTAAGAAATCAAACAATGGGTATATTTTGTCGCCGAGTTTTTGGCAGACTGATGCATGCTTCTACTATATTATGGCTTTGTAGATGGACAGCGGCTATTCATGTCTGGCATGAGTCTTGCCAACGCTGTCCAATGTGAGACTGACTCTTTGCCAAAATCAACAGGCCTTCTTGCTTTGTCGGCCAAGTAGTCTCTGATCGCAAAATCCGTCATGGAAGCCCCAGGCCCTTTTGTCCCAGCCTACTGAAGCAGTGTGAGATTACATGTGTGGTTATTATCCCCACCACCCTCCTCTTCATCAAACTGGATGGGTTGTGGAAGGCAGCAGCAGAGCTAGACATGGTCAAATATGTTATCATACACAGACACGCCACAGCAGCTGTTGTACTTCATTAAAAAGTGGCTGATGATGCTCTGTGATCAGCTTAGGATCAAGTCAAGAAAAAAAAAGGGGTGAATTTGGGAAGTGGCAGGTTTACAGGACCCAGATTGAAAGGTGCATGCCACATTCCTTCCTCGGGCTAGCCTAAAGGCACACTTGAGTGATAAGCAAGGCAGTAATGGAGTAAGACAGGGTGGGACTAGAGTGAAGTGAGGTCGATATGACTTAAGTGCTCTGTGCCTGAGGGCTGACTACTGCATTAAAAAAGGAAACTCTTAACGGATTGTTGACCACTCTGATTGTAGTTTATTCCAAACACACCATCCTTGTACACTCAGGCAGAAACTACCCTGCTAGATCATCTGTTGTGACAGGGCCTTTTAAGTCATTTGAGAATATAATATTGGATTAGTGTATATATGTGGATGATTCTCATTTCATTGCTTTGTTTTCAAATATCGAGATGAAACATGGGCCATTGGAATTTTAAGTCCAGCTTACTGTTATT
The DNA here is from genome assembly GCA_023631565.1 of Gymnocephalus cernua. Taxonomy (NCBI): domain Eukaryota; kingdom Metazoa; phylum Chordata; class Actinopteri; order Perciformes; family Percidae; genus Gymnocephalus; species Gymnocephalus cernua. Next base: position 15,711,065 of record CM042441.1, read on the forward strand.
GTGTTGCTGTTATTAATTTGCTCTTCAGATACAGTATGGGTCACATCACGTGGGTCAAGGCTGTGGTGCAGAGTGGGTGGAAAGGGCAGCTGACAGAAGCAGACATTCCACATCACACCACCCAGGGGCAGAGGAGAGAAGAGGGCTTGCAGTAATTCCACTTTTATTAAAACATACTGAAGAAAAACATGCTGGTCTATGGCAGGAGGAGGAGAAAATCAGCGTGACGGCTGGATCCAACCTCCTTCTCACTGTCTTAAAGCTTGTGCCTCTAAGCTTCACTTCATCATCATGACTCAGCCCACTCGTTTAATCTCTTGTCCTTCATCTATTCTATCCTACCCATCCTCTCGCCCCCACTCTCTCAATCTCTTGTTCCTCCATTTCCTCTCTTATGGCCTTACTATCTATGTTCATCCACCTCATGTGAGCCCCTCAGAACTGCAAGACCCACAGATTTTGCTGTCTGGAAACTCTATGATGCTCCTCCCTCACTGCTTGTCTTGTCCTGTGTTTTCATGGTGTCCTGTGGCTTTAGGTAAAGGTTGCGTTCCTGGGTGGATCCCAGGCTGTGTAGTGCTAATCTCTCCTGAATGGCCACTATACCATTATTGAGGCTAACTTTATTGTCTGGGCAATTTTACAACCATGTCTCTGGCCACACTGACCCCAATGACCTGGTCACTGTCTCCCCAGCAACTAATGAAGGAGGTGTGATAATGTATGAGAGGGAGGAGGTTTCACCTCAGGATGGCCTGACTATCAGGCCCAGGGCAGATACCATCAGCCTGTCACAAATAACTGACATATTCAATTCCTCTGTGCCTGCTGTTCAGTTATATTAATCTTCCAATATCCACTGCCTGCATGTGTACGTACCCTGATGCTTCTAAGCCAGCTGGCAATTCTGAAGGAATGTTTAGAATATAAGTTCAGGAATGCATTATGCATAGAAACGAAACGTGCAAGATTATCCAGCATCCTGACAAAAATGTGACTTAGCTGCAGCCATTTTCCCAGGAATCTGCGGAAGAGAAAGCCAATCCAGACATTCTTGGGTCCTGTTGTGTTCTCTCCTACTCTCTAATTTAAGAGCAGCTGTCAGGCCCTGCAAACCCTTTACCATCAAAGCTGGGTGAGGAGGTGGGGGCGGGGCGTATGAGGAGCACTGATGCCCCCTATCACACTTTCCAAGGTTGTGGCACTGACTCAACAGAACACCTGTGACAGGTAGGATGAAGGCTAGATTACAGGACAGTCACTTCAGGCCCCTGCTGTAAAAACAGAAGTCAGTTTGACCTTTGGGCACCATCAACCACTAAGACCTGGTCCACACTAATGTGTATAATTTGAAAGTACATCTCCCATTTTTTCCTTTTCACTCTGTTATCAATCAACCTTTCTTCAGGATTTATCAATCAATTAACAATTTTGACAAAAGATAATATCTGAAAGACTGACTTAACTGTCTTGTCTAATAGTTCAGGATCTTCTGTTGCCACAGTCACTTGCTCTAGAAACAACAAAACACTATGAAAATGGTGGGAAGATAATTGGTGGAAATAGAACAAGATCTCAACAGATTTTGTTTATTTTGGCATTTTCATGTAGGACATTTGACTTGCAAACTGTGTTTTTTTAAATCTATGAGCATTATTGTGGGCATGGCCAAATTTATGAGAATAGGTTCAGAGAGTGTTGGAAATGTCAGAAGGCTGTGCAGGTCTCATGTACTTGGACCTTCTTCGTGGTTCTCACACTGGAAAGTAAAGGCCCCTGCTGGGTTGTTTGAACTGAGGCAGGCACCTGCTGCTTTGAGAAGAAAAACAGTCGCGTAATCACCTGTTGCTTGATTCATCCATATCCCTTTAGTCAGAAGAAAAGAGTCATGATGGCGTTGTGTGTCATGTGATCCAGTGTCTCGGAGGCGTCTCACAGTGCCGTGGCCTCCACCCAACATAGCCAAACTTGAAGAAGAAAAAATGTGTATCTGGAGAGCTAGTGAAATGTTATAAGTATGTGAGAAAATTAAAATAGAGACACCATTTTACAAATTAAACTATCATTTGAAATAAAACTTGTCATGTAAGATCATGATGTGGTGCTGTATTTGAAGCAAGTCTATGTGTTTAGGTGTGCTTATGGCCTGAGGTTCTCACACTCTGGTGAACATGTTGAGACACAAAGTCCCTTGGGGGATCCTAGATGTGGTCCATAGTAACCCATAATTACACTATTGGCTCCCTTATGGGACATAATTACTAGGAATCGTTCTGTGATTCAAGCTAGTTGTATGCCGGTTTATTTATTTTCCTTCTCCTGTCTCCAATGCTATGCATGCCCTCAGACATGTTCGTACAATGACATGTTAAGCATACAGTAAACAGCACAGATTGTGTCACTCAACATAAAATTCACCAATGTTTTGTCAGAGGTGACTAATCTAGTAATTTATTTTGCTATGCTGGTCCACACCATCAAATTGTCCTTTATAAATGTTGCATTGGCTGTTGTCAGATCAGGAACATTGCATTTCTAGACTAGAGTCTACACTGGGGTGTTATAACTTTTTTTTTTAATCGTTGTGAATATATAGGACACAGACTTCTTCCTGTTTAGCAGTGGGCTTAGGAGGTGAATTTCCCACATATAGGAGAAAGGCCATCTTGGGAGTCTCCTTGATCTGTGCTCCCATGGAAATGCTGTTTCTACAGCTTGTTCTAATTCCCTTGTATCTCCAAGCTCCTGTAGGACAAACAGAGAGGAGGAAGCACCGAAGTCCCACATTGCTACAATAAGAGCAGCCTTAGGGGGACAAGGAGGAAGAGGGTCAATGCAATCACAGTGGGGCTTGAGGCACAGGAGTGAGGGGGTCGCAAATAAGGGAAGATGGTTGTCCACGCCCTCATATACTAGGGAATTTCTCTCCTTCACATGGGGTCTGCTCATTTAGTGGTTTTATGCAAACTGGCCTCCAGTCCCAGACTGTTTGAAGTTCTTCTGAAACCTGAGTCCTTGGTTAAGATCTCATTCCTCTGAGCGTGCTGGTTCTACCCTCAACTTTAATGTTTCCATGTGTAGTATTAATCCCAGTGACAGAGTGAAGGAGTGATCTGGATTAAGCAGTGAGAGTAACATTTCAAACACAGCAGAATAGAGAAGTTTGTATAGAAACAGTGAACTAAATTTCTGGATCTGTTATGATTCCCTCACAAAATAAACTTTTAACATTTAACTGCAATTAGCCATCACCATCCCTGTGGTTGCTGAAATCAATGCTAAATGCATGAATGCAGGGCACTGTTTGAATAGTGATCGGATGTGACACTCAGGAAGGAGACATCAAAGAAGAGCAAAATGTGGCAAGTCCTTAGGAATCCTTTCGTTTACTTGAAGTCAGAAAGTCCCTCCTGTGACAGCACTGAAGGGGCCCGAGTGACTAATGCCTGGATTTCCTTTGCTGCGCAGCCCTCGCTAAATACATTTTCCATCATGTCATGTCTTGGACAAAGAAGTTTTGAGTGGACTGCTGCATTTAAATTTGACTGTGCAGGATGAAAAATACCAGGGCTGGCGTTTGCACTTCAACAAGCATAACGAATTACAAACAATGTTTCCCGTTTGGGAAATGGTATAACTTGAAGTTAAAACTGGTTGAAACAATGCCAAGTGCAGTTTTCAGATTTGAATTACTGTGATATTTGGAAGGGACAGGTTTGACCTTGACTGAGTTGAGTGAAACATTTGAACAGGTGGGGGTTTTATTGTTACACACTTTGAGCTATTTGGATGTTTGGTCTTCTCTACACATGTGTGGCTCACACAAGATCTATACCCCTGCTTTAACAAGGATATAACCTGTTTCATCTCTCTGTCCTGATGGGGGCTGTGGCCTGAATGCTGGCATGTTCAAAGCAACAAAAAACCCTAAAGTGACAGGCACTCAGGCCATACAATCCTCCCGATGACAGAAACACATGCTCTGTGTGGGCCAATGGTTGGCTTTATGAACCTAAGTGATTCAGCCTGGCACCCTGCACATTCTAATGTTTTCCATCGTTTAGTCATGTCCAACTCTCTACATCCTCCCTTGATTACTCCTCTCATACCCTGATGCATCTTCTTCTTTTATTCTCCCTTTCTTACCAGACACAACTAGGCCACTACATGCAGGTTTCAGTAGCTCCGATGTTTCATTGAATGAGCTCTCACTGTGTCCCATCTTAACTCTGCTGCTCCACATCTACATGGCAGGCTGTGTGTATTTGTTTATGCTGCTGGGTCAGGGGTCTGTGTGGGAAAAGCGGCTCTCCACGGCTTGGATCGATGAGGGAGAGATAAGGGTGCTCAGTGGCCTTGGCTGAGCATGCATGAAAGTATTTTTGTGTGAGAACTTCCTTCTCACTTTGTAAGTTGTAAGAATTGCTCACTATGCTGCAAAAGTAGGGGGCTAAGGGATAGATCAGCTAAGAATTGCAATTTTGCAAGTAATGTAGGCCTTAGTGATGTTGTTTGTCAGTGCAACTGAGTGATTTAGCTGCTGCTCTATTTTAACCCTTTCCCAAACAACAGATGTGGCAAATCAAGGTCCAAAAATGTCATTAAACTACTACAAACAGCTCATACAGACAGTGCAATCAAAGCCTTCTGAAACCACACAACTGGGCTCTGGTTCCAAAGTGAAATGCAATTCCAATATCCATCATTCTCAATACATCTCAATGCAATAGAGGCAGTTGTGCTATAATATAAAAAAATATTAAAAGGTAAGCTAGGATAAAGTAAATATTGGGCAATTTGCACAATTTATTTTTTGAAAATTCTAAAAACACATTGATCAGGCTGAAACAAAGCTATTGCTGTATTTATTTTCATCATCCATTTTCACAGACTACTTCCTCAAAACAACAGCACTGTGAATGTTTTCCGTGAATAAATCAGAATATTTTCAGTGGGCCATTTAATCCTCCTTTCTTTCCTTTTTTAAAAACTGTGTGACAGATTTGTACACACCACAAGGATTCTGGAATTGTAGAGTGTCCCTGTGTTTTTGAGTCTTTCCCATCCACACTGGTGCTTAGCGTGGGAATCAAGGGCAGCGATAGGAGAACTGTCTGTCAGTCAAAGAAACACATAATATTTAGAGGAAGGGGCTCGGGTAGGGAAGGCAACCTAACCTCCTCTTCTCCCGTACCCTGAAGTCACAGCTTTAATCGCAAATCTTCCGAATGTGTCAGCCTTGAGTGCCAATAAGTCTCTGGGAACCCAACGGTAGATGTAACGATAAGACAGCAACCTGTCCATACGCGATCTGCCTTCCACATAACCCACTCAAACCTATCAAGCTGATCATTATCTCTCGTTTATCACACTCACTCTCCTAAAAACACCAACACACTTTCTTGTGTACTATACCACTGCCTTTGGCTGTCGTGTTCTTTTAAGATTTACCACTGGGAGCCTTAACTGTACGAATTTCAAATTCCATGCGTGCACCCAGAGTGAAGGCTGATGAATAATGCCTCTGGGAAGTGGTGTTCAACCTCGGCTTTTCCCTTCTATCTGTATCACGCAGTAATGAAGGCCTTCTCTCTTTGCCCGATAGCAAATATATATCACCGCTAACAGGCACACATTCCTGTGCTAGCACCATGGGAAAACAGAGCAGGAGCAGGACATTGTTTTCAGAGTGAGTGGACAGACAGAAAGAAAGACAGGGGGTTGGTGAGGGAGCTGAGTAATAGAGAGAGGGGAAACACAAGACCATAAGACGTCACAGGCTAAAACTGAAGAAAAGGTCACCAGTGAGAGATAGAAATAATTTTTATAGGACTGTATTAAATCAAGACTCGAAGAAGTCATATAAAGATCATATGCACAGTGAGTGTGTCAGCCTCTTTTCTGGCCCTCCTTTATGGCGCTTGAAGCGGCCCTGTGTGTGGTCTGAGTGGTTCCCGTCTTCGAGGGGTGAGCAGATCTCTCAGACACTTCAGACTGCAGTCTCACACACAGCCTCTGATGAGCGCAGAGCAAAGAGGGAAAGGTCCAACAAACAAGGCCTGTTTGATCCAGCCGCAGCCCAGAAGCCTGCCAAGTTCCCTTTGTCTTAGAGAGGATACCACAGCCGTCACACGGACAGCCGTCTACCCACTGCTCTAGCTGCGGTGAGGGGCATCATTCACATGCTGCTGTGCCAGTAGAGCCAGAAAGAGAATGAGAGAGAGGGAGAGGGAGAGGGAGAGGGAGATAATCTGCATGTGCATTGCTTTACTGTACAACCAAATGTTAATATCCAGTGTTCTCTAAACAGCTGCATGAGGCTGTTGTGCAACATGCAGGTGATTAGGTGGCAATGCTTTTTCAGAGCTGTTCCACATGGTCCTCATCATTTTGTGATTGAGTCAGCCCACAAGCTGCTGGGGAGACACAGGAGGACTGAGTTTACAGATCCTTGCGAAACACGCAAAAGGAGGAAGCCAAATGTAGAACACTTGATATTGCAGATAAGTGGAACCAGAATATTTGTGCAATTGTTCTTTTAGATGTCATCTCCTCTAAATGCTGAAAATAAAAACAATAGAATCCCATTGTTTTATCTGCAGCGGGATGTGAACTTTAAAAGGTTTCCAGGATTTTCTTTTTTGCCAAAAACACAAAAATAAATTACAACAAAATGGATTGTGTACCATGTTCCTTTCTTTTTTCCTTATCATTAACAGATGAGGTTGAAATTAGTGTCTGATTTCAGTTTTGGGAGTTTAGACTCGGGTATATAATGAACATTAGCTATGTATTCATACAACCAGGCCAAGTAATTCACCTCACCTGACCCAATGCATGCACGCAATAACTGTATGGCATGCCTCTTCAGTTTCACAGAGCGGACTTGCCAAACTGTCATATTGTATAATGGATATGGGGATTTTGGGCAAGTAAACTTGTGGTCTATGCTCATTGGCCCAGTGATGGTTGGAGAGGCTCCAGCTGAGTGGCAAAGCTGTGCTTTTCTTAATGAAATACCATTTTGTAGAGTCAATCTTCTAAGTCTCCTTTTGTGTGTGCTAGATGCCTGTGTTCCTCTTTAGATAGGAGGAAACTCTAAACTGAGCCCTAGATCAGGTGCAACCAGCACGACTATTTCCCACAGTTGAGGCCCTGGCGGCAACAGCCAGATATCTGACACTAATCACCCATTTAAAGCATACGGTTGTTTTGCGCCAGCCTAGAGAGAGAGAACGACAGTGACAGCTGCTGCTGCTACGTCCAACTGGGGGATACGAGGAACACAGACAAAACGTCTCTAGGAGACTGGGGAATTGTACGTCATTCTTTCCAAAACTGCAGTGGTGCTTTGTTGTTTCAAGTCAGAGTTTGAGTAAATGAGACTGTGAATAAGTGTAAGTAAAGAGAGAGTCAGGTATGAGATAATAGGGATCTCTGAATGATATAAATCATGCAGAGGAAGAGTGCACTGTCAGTCATCCAAAAGATGAGACAGGAAAAGGGAGTAGAGCCTGATCCTCAGATCAAAGCTTATCCCTGTGTCTTCGCTCCAGCATCAGTTCCGGTTTCATTATTTCTCTCATGTCTGTCCCTCTGTAGAATCTTCTTCTTTCCTTGGCCTTCTAGAGGCCTCATGTTATGCCGGCCTGTGCTTTGGTCACAGATTGGCGTTTGGTTTAACAGCATGCCAAAGAAAGTGCCATTCCACGGGCGTCTGCAAGAGGGGATCAACGTTAAGCCAAAGAGAGCGGTTTCAGGGCAGTTTTAATGCAGCACCTGTCAGGGCTCAGCTCAGACCCAGGATTCTGCAGGACCCTGCCTGTGCAGCTGTGGGTCCAATCTGAACCTTGGCCAGGAACAGAGGCCAGGACCCACTCTATCGCCTCCCACAGGCTTCTGATCTGACACCACACATAACAATGAAGCTCCTCTGTGGGTGCTCCAACCTCAGCAGGCCTGTAATCTAATGATATGGAATACGTCTGTGGTGATCTAGTGGGTCCAGGAATGCAACTTGCACAAGAATGCTTGGTTTCAAAACAGTCTTATGGAGTTGTTTTGGTGCAATTGTGCAAGAGTCAGAACATGTGTTCAATTCACAAATTGTAAGCTGTATATCAGGGCTGGACTGGGACAAAAAATCGGCCCGGGCATTTTTGGCCCAGGCGGCCCACACTCACCGTGATTGGTCAGAGACATTCCCTCCAGACAGTCCTCTTAAAATATGCGTCCATTCTATGATATGAGTTATATAGTGTTCTGCGTTCATGTGATGGTTTTGGATCCTTCAAGAGGTCTCAAGACTTATCTGTTGATCTTACACTTAAATAATTAATTCATTCTTAGAGTTATGATTTGTATATTTATGGTATTTTTTATTATTATTATTGATATTTGATATTGTATTGCCATTATTGTTATTATTACTATTTTGCTTAATATTGGCGTAGCAACTTTTAAAAACTGTTTACTGTTAATTTTAACCATTGTAAGATTCATATTTTGTCGCTTTGGACAAAAGTGTCTGCTAACTACAATAACCATAACCATAACCCTTCCCAAAAGCTACAATAAAGCTGGGAGTAGTACATGCCCTGAAAAAGAGAAGCAGTGTACTCACTCACTTTTGATTGGCGACCTGGAAGCCATAGGGAAGCCTACACAATGGCCATACTCAAGTGCAAGTCATTGCCAAAGATAAAGTTTAAAGTATAATTTCAAATTATTTAACAACATTTAAGTATACAAGTGTATTGTCAGTAAAGTCAATCAAAATGTTGCCTTGGCCCACACCAATGAACAAGAAAGATTTACTCTAACAAGGTAACCTTTAAAAGAGTGAGAAACAGAGAGAAATGTCAGCTAAGTTAAGGTATAATTCATTTAGCTTAAATCTCTGGGCAATGTAGAGAGACAGCTGTACACATAGTATACATGAGCCTAGTAGAACAGGCTGTATACATAGTATACATGAGCCTAGTAGAACAGGCTATATACATAGTATACATGAGCCTAGTAGAACAGGCTGTTACATAGTATACATGAGCCTAGTAGAACAGGCTGTTACATAGTATACATGAGCCTAGTAGAACAGGCTGTATACATAGTATACATGAGCCTAGTAGAACAGGCTGTATACATAGTATACATGAGCCTAGTAGAACAGGCTGTTACATAGTATACATGAGCCTAGTAGAACAGGCTGTATACATAGTATACATGAGCCTAGTAGAACAGGCTGTACATAGTATACATAAGCCTAGTAGAACAGGCTGTATACATAGTATACATGAGCCTAGTAGAACAGGCTGTATATATAGTATACATGAGCCTAGTAGAACAGGCTGTATATATAGTATACATGAGCCTAGTAGAACAGGCTGTATAGATCACAGACTTCAGCTACCCAACAGGCCAACCCTTAAACAGTTAGGTTACCTGACAGCCACTAACTTTAATGTTACTGCCAAACTGCTTGTTGTCATTATGACGTGAGGCGCGCGCGGTTCCTCCCTCTCTCCCGTGGCCCTGTCATGGTCGCTCTCCTCCTCCTCGGCCTCTTCCCTGTCATCATGATGTTGTTTCTGCTTCTCTGTATAGCCAGCCACCTCTCCTCCTTCCTCTACTTCAGGTAGCCTAATGCTGATGTTGAAGCAGCTACTACAGCCCCAAACATGTCAGACATGTTGGCACATTTTGAGGCATTCGCCTATACTTAATCTTTTTCTCCTGTAATTTCTGTACACATCGCTTGCGTATGGGGTTCCGTGGTCGTTTGTCCATTTTAACGTGGATGCTAAACTTCCAGCATATTATAACGTTTACAGCTCCTGTCTCAGGGTGTTCCTGGATTTGATTGGGTTAGGTCTAGCTTAGGACTGTAGTTGAGCTGATTCCGGTTTCCAACTTCGCCCCAGGGATGTCAGTTAAAACACCAATTATCGCTCTTGACGCTTTATTACATTCTGCAAAGAAACAAATAACATTGTGAAGGCTACCATACACAATGCATATGAAGTATACATATAGGCTAGCAAACAACAACAAAACCCACTATTAATTACACTATATCAATGTAATGTAACTACTGCAGCATAATACAATACAATAATAATACAATAATGTAGCTAAATACAAACGTGAGCAAGAGCTTCCAACAATCTGCATTATAAATCAACAGCCACGTGCAAAGTAGCTAACAGGTGATTAACACAAACATCGAAATTACCAGCTAACTTACTTCAATGTAAAAGAACTACAGACCAATACAACAACAGGCCCAAATCAACTGACAACGTAAGCTATGGGACTTACATTTCTCAAAGACGCACACACGCGAGCTCAACTGATTATCCTCTGGACGCACACAGTCTCTTTTCTCTTTCTCCCACTTTTCTCTCCGTGTGGCGCGTGCGCGCGCTCGTAGTAAGGCGCGTGTCTGCGTGTCCTCGTTACCCCCCGGCATGCAGCCACAATCAGTCCTGACAGACGGACTTTTGTACACATACCGAATGGGCTGCTGTCAGTTATCTATGGGCCGGCGCGGCCCACAAATATCAAAAAATTAAAACAAAGGCCTATAAATTATATCGGCGATTCGGCCCAAAAGTGCGTCGGCCCACCGGGAAAATGCCCGGTATGCCCGATGGCCAGTCCAGCCCTGCTGTATATGATTCTCCTTTTCGATATCTTTCTATAGCCTGTTCCCTTTCCTCGGACATAAATAGGGAAAAGACAGACAATGAAAAAGGAAAGGACAAGGAGATAAAAAAACAGTACATCAGAAATCTGACAAGATCTCTGGGGACTAAATGCTTCGGACAATCAGTCTCAATTACTATTGTAAACATCTCGGGGTTAAACATCCACTCAAAACACACCAGTGGATTTTTTTCTCCTCTCTTGAATGGAAAAATGCATGGCCCCCAGCACCTCTCTCTCAGAACTCTGGTCCCTTGAGATAGGGAATATTAAAGAGGCTAATGTGACTGAGCTGTCCTCACAGGGCTGCCTGCTTGTGAATGTCCATTTATAACTTGATTGGTCCAAATAGGCAGAGGAAGCAAGAGCTGCACTTTCCCACAGTTCTGGAGGAGGCCAACACGACTTCCCCTTTATAGTTCATGACTGCATGGAAACTGCACTCCCACTAAGAGCTCACAGAATGGGCGGACTGGTGGACCGTGGCAGCCCAGATAACGCAACTTGACCAACACTGAATCTGATTAGCCAACTTGAAACCAACCATGCACACTGATAGTAGTAGCGCTGGACAGAGTCATGGAAAGACTCAATGCATCAGCCTGAAAATTAGATTCCCAACACACAAGTGATAAATGCGTCAGTATTTACTCTCTGGCCACATAATAAAGGTTAAAAGTGGCATAGTTCCTGCATAGTTGTCTCTGATGTGCATGTGACTTGCATTTTGAATAGGTTTTTCATGTGTAAGTGTTTGTCCCCACATGCAAAATCAGTTTTAATCTTGGGGTTAATGGTCTGACAATTAATTAAACAAAGCCTTGTGGACTTAATAGTTTATTTGTTTGTATCATATTGGTCCAATCTTTTTTTACTTACAGCAGGTAATCAAATCTGCTCTTCACCTGCTACCACCCAGTTGTTCCATCAAGCCTGTGTGACCTCCCAACAGTCCAACTCACGTTCTCTACTCAACATGACTCCTCATCTGCATGCCTGTGTCTTTGAAACCCCTTTGTGCTTTTTTATTTTTACAGCAGCAGGTCCGTTGTGTGGGTATCCTATTTCTTATGCTGCAGCTTGGGGTCTTTGGCTGGACTGTGATGTTTTCGTTCTAGTTTTTACTAAATTTGCCATACACTCTGGAGGTTGTGACCCCTGTGTGTGTGTGTGTGTGTGTGTGTGTGTGTGTGTGTGTGTGCGTGTGAGTGACAGGAAGGAACAAAGACTTTTAAGAGGACTGCTGCAGACTGCTCTGGCCCCTGTACAGATGGGCAGATTGCATTTCAGCCACTCTTTAAAAAGCCATACGCACAACGGATATATCTTGGCAGTGTCATTGGTCATCTGTCACATCTGTCAGCCATATTCCTCTGAAGTGGAATTTTAAGAATACGTATGTTCAAACACTTAATCTCTCTGCATCATTTTTCACACTAATCCCCTCTGTTTACAAACTAATGGTATTCTAACTTCACAAACGGCAATCACTCACAAGTATGCCATGGGTGGGTCGCCTGGCCACATTCAATATCCTCAAAGTACAATAGACAGTGAAAACGGCACCAAAGTAATCTTTCTTATGTTTTCACATTTTCTTCAAGTTCAGATTGAATAGAGAAGCACAATGGTTGCTGGTGAAGTAAGCCAGCTCTCTCTAATCAGTTTGGAGGGCAGCTGTGTAGCAAAGACTCCACAGTTACCATCCAGCTGGCGCAGACTCTGGGAACCAGCGAGAAAGGCTAAGATGCACTTTACACCATTACGAGCCTATGCATGGTCTCTGTCTCTCCCTCCTATTTTATTTCTTGGTCACTCTTCTCTACCTCTCTTTCTCTTTCACACACACACACAAAAACACAGCGAGATCACACCAAAGTGCACTAGGTTTTTGACTTTTACCCCCTAGTTAAACTATAATCTGTGGTTCTGTTCCAGGCCCTCTTCCAGCATTTACAGCGTCATGTGGTTCAGGATTCCCACATTACAGAGAACTGCATGTGGTGTGGGCTGCATGTTCCGTTTCCTGCAGATTAACTTTGTATGCCTCCCCCTTGTCTGTGACAGACTGAATCAATCTAATGTAAATAAGCATTCCCAACTTTCAACAAGCCTATGGCCCCCCAAAACCAAAAGCCCCCCTTAGTTGAAAGTGAGAGAATTCCACCAGGAGATCTAAACTTCCCTCTCCCAGATCTCAAGCTTGCCTTCCCACAGACGCCCCAAGCTCAATGACTTTGACTTCCCACATTTAAGAGTAACTAAAAAAAGCATCTTCAAATTGCAACCATAAGTTGTCTCCCATTTCCTACTCCCACAGACACGCTCTTGCAATCCTAATGGGGGCCCCAAACACTGGGAAAGGCCCATTCTCCAGTGAGAAAATGTGTTGCATTTCCCATTTTACCTGTAATTCTCTCAATCAACAACACAGTAACAATCTGAGAAAGGCCAGCAATGTTGTTCTCTGGGATGCATACTGAGTTGGAGCTTAAAGTTAGAAAACAAGTGGACTGTGGAGGGATGAAGAAAGGGAAAGAAGGAGAGATCACGGAGAAGGAGCCTCCTGGCTGACTGCACAAAGGGGTCAGAGGTCTGTTCCCTGAGGATGTGTGAGTTTGACTCCTCCACAGAATGAAATAGATCCACTTAGTGAAATCACTTCCTGTCAGTGTTTACAGGGTGGTAAGAGCTTGGGCAAATGTGGCACAGCAGGTGAGAAAAAAAACTAGGCTTTGCGTATGTAGCTTGTGATATAAAGCTTGAATAAACATTTAGCAAAGTTGGGCTGTCATTGTATAAACATTTCGTTTTATTATGAAAATGTACCTTATACATATATTGTGGAGTAATTTTCGTGAACGTTGTAAATGTATCCACAGTGCAAGCTTTATCTTGCTCAGGGAGGTGTTTTTGTAGAATTGATGGTGCAGCATGGAACTTGATCTCTGTGAGATAGTCTGACAGTTTCTCTTTCACACTCATCCCAGCAGAGAGAGAGAGAGGGAATGGAGTGTGATAGGTGTGTTATTGTTGCATTTTCAGCGAAACTATGCTGGCCCATTCGTGGGGCCTCCCTGATAAAGTTGACATCAGAAAGACTGCACTACAACCGTAGTCTTATCTTGCGTACCATGTAGTAGGCCCACATCAGGGTTCATGGAAGCGTGTACAAGCTTTAATGTGAGAAGTCCCAAGGTCAGGCCAGGAAGCTAATACACATCCCTAGTAGACATTACAGAGTGTAGGAGGAGGAGGAGGAGGAAGACTTCATGGTCAACAGCAATGGCAACATGCAGCTGGATGGAAGCCCTGGTGGACTAACAGATTCAGAACAAAATAAGCAGTGGTGGAATGTAACTAAGCACCATACTAAAGTACGCATTTAAGGTACTTGTACTTCAGTTGAGTATTTCTATTTTAATGCTACGTTATACTTGCTACTAGTCCACTATAGCTCAGTTTGAAATGTTGAACTTTTTACTCTACTACAGAATATTTACCTGCATCAGTTATATAATAGTATAACAGTCACAGAGGCCATTTTTCTGAATTATGAGAACTTTTACATTAGATTTTTTTACTTTAAGAACATGTTGGGGTTTTTTCTGGGCATTTATATTTACTAGTCCCATTGGAAATATTCTGTCAGACCTTGTAGCTACAGTAGAACTGTCACCAACCCTAAAAGCGGCCAGTCACACACCACTGCTGCTGAAAGCCCCTCGTCTCATCTGGCTGACTGTTTAAAAAACACACAACTCTATGAGGGTCTTAGTCAAACAGAAATATTTAATAAAGTCTGTCATGGTCAATAACTCACAGTTCAAATGGCCCTTAGTGACCCTTTCATCTTTTACCTTGAGACATAAATGCACTGCTGCATTGGCATGTAATGTTGGGAAAAAATAAAAACATTCTCGGGCATTTTATTTTTTATCTTTTATGCTTTACATATTTTATCGTTGTGCAGCTCAGTAGAGGAGAGTTAGTCCCTTGTTCCACCCGCCAAAAATCTGCCAAACAATCTGAGGACAGCAAATAAATATGGCAAAAAAGAGTTATATGACATTGTTTAAAAGAATAGAGCACTCTTCATAGCTGTCACTACACTAGTGGTAGGAAAACAAAGCCATCATCTCCTAAATGTGGGGCCTGTCAAAGTCAAAAGCTATTAATTACAATAATATTGTTTGCTGTGACTGAACTGTTCTTATGCTTCATCCTTTCATGCTGTACTGTGTGTGTGTGTGTGTGTGTGTGTGTGTGTGTGTGTGTGTGTGTGTGTGTGTGTGTGTGTGTGTGTGTGTGTGTGTGTGTGTGGCATTACACCCGCATTGAGTGAAACAAATCTGAACAGAAACTCAGGTTATAACCCCACTCTTGGCCCTCTGCAGTGGGGTTGTGAGAAGTTTCTTTCCCCAGGGTCTCTCCCACGCCATCTCCCCCATTCCCCCTTCCCCTCCTCTGTATATGAGAATAACCATAAATCACAGCCACTTTCAGCTTCGACCAGTACAGAGCTAGAAACACTAACAGGGTTAGACTCAGTGGTGTTGCAAAATAGACACACCTTTTGCAATAGGCTACAGATATTACAGTTGAGTCATGTGGTGCTTTGGGGTAAGGCTCAAAAGTACAGAATGCAATGATTGTTCAGGCTACAGTCACACACTCAGGCACACAAACACACTCCTCCTCCTTTTCTCCCTGACTTAAAGGCCAAAAACAACTGTACACGTATCTGTCTCTTGGGCTTCATTAGATGAAAAACATAAAAGATAAATAAATGAACTAACCCCAAAATTGTTGTGCTTGCGTGGGAGAGTTCAAAATGCCCCCAAAATAGTCTTTCGTAAGGCCAGAGGAATGAGGGTCTGCATTATTTCACCATACAAGGGCCTGTTCTCTGTACGCAATTCCCTGCCGAAACCCTCCACCACACTCACCACAGTGAGCCGTCTGCTGCCACAGGGACCAGACTTCTGTGGCTTCTGCACATTTTCTTTGTGCTTTTGTTCTGTAGCATTCTCTCTTGTATGTGCAAACAATGCACACACAGCCACATTTGCGGGGGCGTCTGACTTTTCTTCTGCCCTTTCAAAGTGTGCATATGTTCCTGGGTTCCACTGGACGATGAGGCTCCTGGTAGACTGGTTGTGATTAAGCATGTTCCTGTTTACACATGCACACGCTGTGGAACAAACACACAGGCACACACTAACACAAAATCAGAGAGAGATGTACAGTTAGGTAAATTGACAAATAGCAGTAGGTTGCACATCAGTTTCTTGACAGCGGGAGTAAGTCTTTAAGGAGTGATCTGAGAAGTCATTCGATTCAGCAGAAGCAGAAGTTAAAATTACCTAAAGACACAGACAAGTACACAGTGTGTGTGTGTGTGTGTGTGTGTGTGTGTGTGTGTGTGTGTGTGTGTGTGTGTGTGTGTGCGTGCATGCATGTCTATAAAACGTGTGTGTCAGTAGTTCAATATTTCTATGATGTAAACGCTGTTGCAAACATCATCAGCCTACTATGATTGCTGTGTTTATCTGACTTTGGCTAACAGATGGATCCAAGTGACACAAAAGCATATACAGTTAGAGCCAACTGAAATACTTGTCTGGCTCAAGAGAGTCAGTAGGGATAATCCTGTGTTCCTAGACCCTCTGACCTGCAGACGTTTAGTAGTGTTGGCACGTAGCTGGAGCTGTCAGCCCAGCATCTATGGGAGATCTGTGTTTAATTTGCAAAAGCGGACTTTGCCAGAATACAGAGAGAGAATGAAGGAGAGAGAGGTAGCGGGGGAAAATGAAGCCAGTACTTTTGTCTGTGTTTAAAGGTGCCCCGCCACATGTATTCCATTACTTTGTGGTAATGTCTGAAGTTCTACCATGGACTCTGTAACATTTTTTGTGGAACAAATGCCTTGGTTACCTTGTTTCAAGCCATTCTAGTGTTGTATAGAAAGCCTGCAGGAAGACTCAGCTCAATTTGTGCCAGTTCTCATTAATATTCAATGAGCTAAGCTGCTTGTCTCTGATTGGCTAACAGCTAGCCAATGAGAGCCTAGCTATCAGCATCCTTTACCCAGCGCAACTGGGCGAGCGCATGAATAGTAATGAGCTCAGGCAACACCGCGTCAGACTGACCAGCTTTTGTAATTGGCCTGATTTCTCCGCTTATTTCTTTTCAGCGGCTAGAGCTGACAGAGGGGGTAGCAGTTCATTTTCACATTCACGACCTAACATATTTAAAAAAAAATGCAAGTAAAAACGTTTTTGTGTGGCAGGGCACCTTTAAGTGCCGAGCGGCCTCGCGCTTCTGAACTCGGGCTGCCGATGATAAGGATGAGGCTGGAACTGTCTGAAATATATGTGACAGATTATGTTTGTCTGCTGTGGAAAGAGTTGTGCAAGTGGTTGTATGTTTCAGTATTTGGGTGTGCGCAAGGGTGCGGAAAAGGGGGGGGTTACTGTGAAACTGAGTAGTTAATAGTCTGTGTTTGTCTGCAGATTACTCTGGCATGGGCCTCGGCCCACAAGCCTAAGAGAATCTACCGCTCTCCAAGATTACCCAACTGGAAGCACACCCTTTCTCAAAAAGCTATAGAACCCAATCACGGAGAGTTACTTGTCACAAAACCACACGCAGTGCACAAGACATTAAAGCCTCACTGATAGTTTCTTAGTAGAATTAGTTGTTTTACTCTCAGTTCCTCAGTTTGTGTGTTCAGACTTGTGCAAGAGGGTGTGTGGAGCCAGTAAACTGGAGGATGACTGTGACAGGTAACGGCTATTTCTCTCAGGTTTTTCTGGTTCTACTCATTGACTGGGACAGTCAAGCTGAGGCTTGTCCTCTTCTCTTCAGCCTGGGAACCAGAGCAGTGATGCTTGCTTACCTAAGTGCCTGGCTGCTCTCGCTGGGAGCTGTTCCCATCCCACTCATCTGTTTATTATTTTCCTGTGAGGGCTTGTGTTGTAAGAAGAGAAAAGATGGGTGTGTATGGAGGTCACGATGGAGGGAATATTCTCCCATGTTTCATTGACAATACCTCTAGAGACTGGGATGATGGGTTTTTAAACATGAAGTCATAAATATATCTGAAGGGAACTGGAAAACATTTTGGTCAAGAAGCTGTAATGTTTTAAACCTTTGATTTTACTAGGCAAGTCGTTTTGTGAGGTGCCATGACCTTACTCATCCGTTGAGGACCTCAACGGATGATCAAGTGAAGTCTGCTCAGTCATACCTCAACTTGAGGTATCCCGCTTCGAGTCAAGATGAAGGTGTAAAACCCATACACTGTTAACATCTTTTTCTGTGACAGTCTCAAACACACATGCATTTGTGTTTTGTTAGGACTGAGCACAAGAGGAATTGTGTGCCTAGCTGTGTAGCCAGTTGTTTCCACTGCTGCCCTGAGGGGTTTTGGACAGAGTTGCAACATCAGCTGTGGGTTTTGTGTGCCGCGGAGAGTGGGCACTCGGTACATTTGACCTCTGACCTTCCCACAGCCTCAGGACGAGAAGCCTTTTTACTGAGAAAGGAAAGACCCTCTTCCCAGCCCTACATGGTTCTCTCAAAGTCACATTCCAGGGGATGCTTTTCCCACCATGGACCAAACACATCACTCTGTTCTTTCCTGGAAAAAATCCAAGGAAGTGGGCGATCACATGAGTGGGGTCCTGCCCAGTACTCATGGAACAGACCTGACCTTCAGCAAATGTCACAGTTAGGCCATTCTCCACAGGTCAGGGGAAATATGGAGAGGGCCTGGATCTGGGAGAAATGTTTGGTCTCTCTAGTATGGCACAGAAACATCTGGTGCTGATTCCATTAAAAAAATGTTTCCATTTTCAACTATATTCATGATGACTAAACCCCAAAACATGGGCTACGCATACTGTAGCAGTAAAATGATATTTGATGTGTTGATTTGTATACTACAACTAAATGTAAATTTGTTTGGGGTAAAGTTAAAGAGTGTAAGACTGAAGCTACTCTGAATAATAAAAGATATTATTATTGTTTCATACTTTTGGTTCTACTTTAATTACTGTAATTATCATCAAAATGACATGGCAATTTAATTTGTTGGATGTGGACATACAGATCAACATCTGTTGCAGTTTCACACAAACATCCCAAAACAGTCCACAACCAATAACATTGACATTTCCCTGGAGTTGTTTATACTGTATGTTGTTAAAATCATGTTGAGCCACATTTTCGGAATAGAATGAAGTGATTTGTGTGACATCACTAGTGAAATCTAATAATAACGTATCTATCTAATGATATTGTTCTGACTCTTAATGAACTCTTGGGATTAGATAAATATATGAAAATGTTCCTGCACACAGTCATCTTATTTATTTGTTTTTCACATGAGAATATTCTCATGTGAATATTCTCATGTGTTTGGATTTCAGCCCTTTGGAAAAAAGAATATAAGAGGCTTACATGTGTCTATTTTTGAAGTCATTTTAATGCACAAACACTTTGGGCATTACACACGCACACATCTGTATAACAATTAGACTATCATAACAAGAACAAATGTTCTCTTAAAGACCCAGTGTGTAACATGTTTAGTTGTTCATTATCTAAATCTGTGATGCCGGTTCACAAACGTGTCCTTTTTCATGAATATTTACCATCACCATCAATTCAAAGTATTCCTTTTGGCTTGAAATTTTACATTTGCATTCGCATGAACTGGGGTAGATGCTCTATATTCATGCGCCACCTTGAAATACGTTAGCCGGTAAGGGACATACAGGACATACTGCTCCGCCTTTTGCGTTTTTTCGCTGTCACGTGATAAACTCACAGGTGCTGCTAATGGGTATCGTCGCCTCCCGGCCCCGGCAAGTTTGAAGAAGGAAACATGGAGGACCACACGTATTCAAAATCCAAATTTCAAGAACAGGAGTCTTCTTTTTTGCCCAGAAAAAGAAAAAGGATATTGAAAAGAGCAAAAGACCGGCTTTTTGAAGCGTGAAGGCTACCGTAGCTGTAATACGTACTTTCAACTGCGTGGTGCGAGAGAGTTGATTGCGATATATGATCTCAACGCTAGATGGGAGAAATTCCTACACATTGGACCTTTAAGAACACTTTCTCATCTTGTCACAGCATCCCCTAGGTCGGTGCTGTCGCCTGTGACAGGAGAAACACGTACTTTATATGTCTTATTTAATATCTCCAGGTCAATAGAGTGTAGACACTTACTTTTTTGTAGTTTAGAAGCAGAGAAATCCGCCTTTTCAACGAGGTCCTCTGACAATTGTAGGTCATCCAGAAGCTTTTTTTTAATCCATCAAGGAATTATAGTGTCTTCGTAACATAAATAAATATTTAAGAATCCAAAACCAAAATCACAAATCTCTGTTTCGCTCTGCGACCTTTCAACCCAGCGCCACATCTTGTTTGTAGCCTGTAGCCTGTAGCTATATAGCTTCAGCTTTCAGACAATATGTTTGGTGTCTTTGTAGCCGTTCCAGAAGATTAGTAATCCATCCGAGAAGACAGTGAGTTTTCGGAGACTTTGCACGAGTAATACCAAAGAGATAAATTCATCTAAAAGGCTATTCGTCGTTGTGTATGAAAATAATAATAATCCTCTGCTGGCTTCGGCCAGGATCCAAGATGGCGCTGACTGACTATGCACCAATCATGTGCAGTTTTTCAGCTGAATGTGGCGTATAATAGTCAGCCAATGGAAGCCCCTAGCAGGAGGGGCTAATATTCAGTGTATGTGTATTGGGGAAATAGACACAGTCAGGCCAGGAGGCCCCCTAGAGGCCTGGAGGCTGAGTGTGTTACTGATACTGATGTCTGATAGCAGACAGATAATTCATAGGTGACACAACTAACATTTTTGGATAAAAATAGTTTTATATTTTTGTTAGTTACAGAGTTTATTTTTGTTTCCCATGATTGCCAAAATTTGGGAGAACAATTTTCAAAAGCCAAAAGTCTTAGTCTTTAATGTTCTCTGTGTGATTTCAATACATTTCTGTGAGATTTAATTTCCGTTTAGTCTTTTCTTTTGTCTTTATAGTCATATAACAATTTATAAATGTATGTGGCATCCCTGCAGCATACATAAACCTTAAACTATCAACACTATCAACATAGCAGTACAGAATGTATCATTTTGTGTTTGAAGGATCTTTGATTTTTTTGCCGAAAACTATCATTACATTACAAAAACAACACTATATGTTTGTTTTGCCGCCATTTCGGTATAGAGTCATTTCAAAACATACAAAATGATATAAGAGTAATTAAAGGACTTTAAAAAGTGTCCACATTACATGTGTATCCGTTTGTTAGGATAGTTGGAAACTATCCAGAGGAAACCGGGGAGAACACAAGGAGAACGTGGATAATTCATACATTAAAAAAATATGTTTTGTAGATAGATCTGTACCAATGTACAAACAAACAAATACAAACACATGTGTAGGCCTTCTGCTTACAGTAAATAGGTGTAGACTGTTGTTGGTTTCTAATGTGTTTTTGTGTTAGGTTTAAAGTTATTTCCGCAGAGTTTTACTATAATATGTAATATATTGCTGTCTTACAGAAGTATTCTTTGAACCTAGAGTAAATCCAAGCATTCTGAAAAGAATGGCCTATGTAAACATGCAGAGTGGGCTGTTGAAACATGAAGTTTTGCTGGTGGTTGAATTGAGTTTGAGTCTGGCGGTTTGAGTGAGTAAAGTATTTATGAATTTTGAAATAAGTGGTCAGTGAATAAAAAAATGATCAACAGTTAACAGCTGTTTTACTGTAGTGTTTGGATAGTATTGAGAAAGAACCAACTGTGAGACATATTTATAGTCTATATTACAGAAAGATGAAGAGGAGTAGCATGCATTCAAATATGTAATATTTTAACACAAAGATTGTGAGATGTATTACTTATTTTACATGTAATATTTAAGGTTTAAACAACTATACACTGCTGTTTACCTTTACCCTTTCAAATCTTGCTTTAGATTTTTAGTGTTATACTACACTGCACTGTATGCGAAATAAAAAAAAAAGAGTATAATGACAAATACAACGCTGTAACAACAACAACAACTGTAAAACAAAATATGTAAACAAAATGACAAATGACGTATCCAGCTCTGGATAGTGCCCGCAGCAATATGACCACATCCCTCCACTGCCTGAAGAACAGGCATGTGTGCAGACAGTATGGCAGTCATATACAATTCAACACTGAAAAGAGCTCTGTTTTAAGATTCAGAAGTGCAGGCCAAGTGGCACATACTGTACTTTGAATAACAGCGCCTTCCAAAAGAACATAAGATTGTGAGAAAATAAAACTGTATGCAGTGTTTTCCAATAATTGTCATTTATAATTACAAATTAGTTTTCCCATTGGTACACATGTTTCAGGTTTCAGTGATGTAGTTTAGGTTCCAAATTTAGTGTGAAAACATATGCAACAGTAACAACTTCAAACTGTCTGTGCATAACACATTTAACTTCAAATGAATAACCTTTGCTAAAGTGGCGTTAAAACTGTTTCAGAACAGTTTCTTGAACAGTATCGTGTGTATGTGTGTCTTTCATGAAAGGAAACTGTAATCTTGAACATATTCAGGATGTGACCACCCTGTATTCATCAGGAATCCAGCACAAGTCTTCTCCCTCAGGGATTCTCCTTACGTAGTTCTCCTCCGGCAACCGAAACCAAGCTGTGCACGGACAAGCAGAGTTAATGTATGCCAAGCCTCAGTGTCTGTGCCTGAGGGAAAGAGGCTCATCATCTAGACGAGTAGATGGGATAGAACGAAGATGAAAGAGAGAAAACAAATGAGAGGCCAAGGTGGGAGGAAGAGGGCCGGAGAGAGAGACTTACAGTGTGGTGTGATTTTCTTTCTACTACACATGCGCACCCATAAATAAGCATTAGGACAAGAGAGGATGTAAAAAATAGAAGTGAAAATGAATTTAGGAGGGGGGAAATAGAATCCAATTTGTAGTTTTAGGTAATAAGAGACTGAGTGAGAGGGAAGGATGGAGTGTGAGAGGGAGAGCAGCCAAATGACAGAGGCGTGTTTGTGTTCTGATTAGGCTGAGCCAAACAGAGGCGGCTCACCAACGGAGATAACCAACAAAGACATCTCTTCACTGGGGACAAATCTATGAACATCTTTTCACGGTCAATAGAGGAGGAATTCTTTTGTTTTGATGAAGGAAAAGACAATCAGCCTGTGTGGATCCATGAATTCAGCACAAAGTTTACTGTTCATCGATCTTGAATAAAGCAGATGACTAACATGCCTACTGGTTTTGGAGTTTAGGGGCATTAAAGTGTGCACAAGAGCAATTTTCATTCGTCCTTATGCTTAAGTGAGCCACTACTTGAAGCTAAATTATCATTATGCTCTTCTGAACTAAACGTTTTTTTTAATGTCTTCACTCTCACCCTGGCTGCCAAGATATGATGCACTCAAGCTGAATAAACAATGATGTGGGCTCTTTGGGCTAAGACAGGCTTCCTGGCATGGGTGTGCCCGCACCCTGTTTGGTTTCTCATCTTTATGGTTGGCGACAGTGAATAGATCAGATCCATGGCAGTGTAGAGCGAGGTTCTCTCTCTCTGGCAGGGAAATAAGGCTGGGATACAGCCAGGGTTGCCAGGCAAGGACAGACTTCAAAACTGATAGACTCTTTGATGAGGTCACTGTCTATCACACAAAGACTAACTAACTGTCTCTGTCACTTGCATACTTACATAGCTTACATACTTGCTATCTATCTATCTATCTATCTATCTATCTATCTATCTATCTATCTATCTATCTATCTATCTATCTATCTATCTATCTATCTATCTATCTATCTATCTATCTATCTATCTATCTATCTATCTATCTATCTATCTATCTGTCTATCTATCTACCCCACTGTTCTTGGTATGTCTTTGAGTCCTCTCTGTCTGACTTATACACACATCCACATAAAGGAGACATAAACACTCCTCTAAACTCACTCACACACTGCGAGAGGCACAAGAGAAAAAAAATCTTTGGGAAACAAATTAAAAGGATAACCATCCCTTGGATGAAAACATTCCCTCCTTGGTGTCGGTCAAACCAGAAAGCAAATCATATGCTTATTTTTCTGTAAATTAAATATATAAATGGTTCTCGCACTAAATTCCCAGACGTCTAATTACAACATTGAAAGAGAGAGACAACTGATCCATGGTGGAAGAGGTTAGAAACCCAAAGAAAGATGATATGTTACGGGAAGAAACATGAGTGCACAGGATGGTGAGAAAAGTCTAGTTTGTTTGTTTGAGTTCATTTTTCTTCCCCTTATCTGTTTTTTGTTTTATTGCTTTTTGGACTCAGTCATGCTCTCTAACTTGTCTTGCCTACAAACAGGAGTTTCTTAACAAAACCTGTATATTGACATCAGCAGCTTTGCTGTCAGACTCCTATTGTGAAATATTACACCAATCCTACCTCATTGTCCACAATAACAACAAGAGGATCATGTTACCTCAACTCAGATTACATCATCTCTAAGCTCAGCACAATCAACCATCATCCCCTTGTTTGACAATTAGAATGCTTGTACACAGAATGAACCCTCTAATCACAGAGCTTCACAGTCATTAGAACTGGTAGTTTTGAGAGAGTGAACGGAGCGGAACACAACGATACGGTCGTGGGCAAACTGAGTCGCAGTCTGGAAATTCCTGCTGGATTGTTTATGTTCTGGAAGAGCAGTAGGGAAAGGGGGCAACGCTAATGTAATGATGGTGACAATAGCGGTTCTGTGTCTGTAAAACAATGTGTATGACTGGCCAGCTAGAGCCAGGATTATTTTGATTTATGTTCCAACCTCCAAACGATCCTGAATGGCCTCGCAAACAAGCAGTTCTACTCAGAACGAGAGATGATGACCCCCCCCAACCCCCCTCTCCATGTGTGAATAAACAAGTGACCCAAGTTGGGTCTGTGAGAGGTCACTGCACAGCGGAGTTATGGAGATGGACAGAGAAGAGGGCAGACAGACAGTGGGCCTCAGAGAGACAGAGTGAGAAGAACAGAGAAAGGGAATGGACAGAGAAGGAGAGATAGATGTTGTGTGTTTGTTTCTCCCTGTGGCCTCTGCTGCCCTGATGGACCGGGCCGCCACAGGCAAGTCACAGGGCAATTTGGGCTTCTCCTGTTTTGACTATATAAAGATTGATAGCTCCCCTCAGACCCCAGATCAGCTCTATGGATAGTAATATGTCCCATGTGGCTACTTCTCCAGCTACACGCAGCCATGTAAATAGTGGCCGACCTCCACCTTTGAATATATTTCTGATCCTGGAATCAAGTCACATGGCGGTTCTGTGACACTACTCAGAATTATTCAGAAAGGATCCTTGATAGCAAGGCAAATAATAACAGAAACAAATAAGTGAAGCCACATTTGTATCCATCCTGACCTGGGATCAGGCTGAAGCACTCTGTCTAGACATCAGCTCCACTTACATTCCTGCATCCCACAGCACCCAGACCTCTTTGTTTTTCTTTTGCTTCCTCTGCTTTTTTCACACTTTCCCTCTCTTTTTTTCCCCATTTTCACAACTCAGTTCTTACAATTTCCTGACCTCTGCAGCACACTTTTGTTTTTGATCTCTGGTTCCCGAGTCTATCCCATCACTCTCTGAGTCAGGCATGGGTGTGGCTCTCTGGGGATGATGACAGTTAAAGGAGGTTGCGGTAAAATGGCTGAAACAGCAATGACCCGGCTGCAGAGGAGGCAGACAGATTTCAAAGAATGTATCCTAAAAAAAAAGATAACTTTTGAGGTTCCCCTTTTTTCCTTCTCTCTACTCATGTTTACTTTTCAAAATACAAGTGGCTTGTTTGTCAGTACACAACAAGGTAGCATAAAAACAGAGCCCATGCATGTTTAGTGGCTCAGTAATTGTGACAGGGGTACAATTAAGGGAAGACCTAACCACGTCACGCTGCCCTCATTATACTGCAATTACGTTCTTGATTGTGAAACAAAGGTGCGCAACAATGGTTTGATAAGACCCCTTGTTTAATGAGACTTTGCTGTAACTCCTGTGTTCATTCAATTAGTAAACAGGTCTTCCATTCAGGACTGGGCACCCCAATTCTCATCTTCCCAAATGCGACACACCCCCACCCCTCACTACCCCCTGCCCTTAGCCTTCAGCGTCCCACATTGGGTCTCGGCATCCCGCTAAACATTCAAGACACACAGACTCCTCCCCCAACCTCCTACCCCCCTTCCCCTCATCCCCTGCACACACACCCATTTGATTGTGATTGACAGCGTCTTTGTTCCATTGTGCAGAGCTGTCGCCTCTGATGAAGACACATACACAGAGCTGAAGCGCTGTACTCATTGTACACCGCACAGAAACTACAGGTCTGCAACCAGTTGCACTGTCTCC
>CM042441.1:15739731-15879731 GCA_023631565.1 Gymnocephalus cernua
GTCAAATGCAGAAAGACCCGTGAGGGAGCATGTACAGTACAAAGCAAAGACAGATGTAAAAGCAGAACACAGGAAATAGGGTAATCTACCGGATATTGAACTTCATCAGTTGCACGGCCATACTCTCACAGAAACCTTCCATGGCAAACTTAGAGGCAGTGTAAACATCATTGAACACCACTCCTAAATCAACAAAACAGAGAGATAAAGGACGGCATCACAGCATTGTATTATCAAATTTCACAGTACTCTGATAACAGCAGACATGTGTCAAACATCATTTACACATAAAGACCTAAGATACTCAAATCAACCAAGAAACAGACATATGTCACATATGGAAATTCCAGTGCCAGACAGAATATGAAAGTCAGTTTAGCCTACTTGCCTGTGATTAACAACTTTTCTGGTACATTTCTAGTAAACCCCACCCATCTGGCACTTCAAACAAGTTAAAACAAACTTGATTTGGAACTACTTGCTATTTGACTCAAGTCTTAAGTTAAAGGTATAGTGGAGGATTTTCTTTTTCCGGGTGGATCATCAAGACTATTGGTCCTCCTAGTTGTCAATCATTCTGGGATATGTTTACGTAAGTCCGTACGTGCCGTGACAGGTCAGCGAGCAGACGGCCACGGCGTCCGACCATAGACAGTATATAAAAGCCTCCGACCGCTGCCTCGCCTCCCCGCTCTCGGCGATAGCTTGTTTGTTGGCCTGTAGCATGCTAAAGTTAGCTATAGAGATGCTTGTCCTAAATAGATTTCCACTCATCGGTGGCGAGTCTGACATAGTGGAAAAAGTGCAAATCTTCTTTTGGAAAGGAGGCTTGTAGAGCCATGCCGACAGCAACTTGTAAACAGAGCGTGCACGAGGAGAACTAGGCTCGTGCATGCTCTCTCGTGCACACGTTTAATAGGCGTTCCCTCTCGGGAGCATTTTTTCAAAAAGTGGAGAGGGCGGTTCTTTTCTAAAATTCGGGAAAATCCTCCATTATACCTTTAAGCCTTTAAAAACAGAGATATGTACTAGTGCTATTGGAAACAATACATTTTAGAAGATTAGATCAAGATAAAAAGCATCCGTTGCAGTGTATTCTTTTCGCATTTTACAGTAAGAAGTGCTTCTGTTATTTCACACAATTCAAACAATTATAGGGTTTCAAGTTTGTTAAGTTTGAACTGAAATTGCTTCACATGGTATTGTAAACTGATTTCTTACTTCACTAATTCAATAGATCCTAAAGCACAGAACACGCTATGATTTACAGCTCAATATAAGTGATGGTCTGCCAAAAAAGATTATCTTGCAGCTTGCAGACATTTAGAATTCAATTCTCCTGCTTTTCAATCGAGCTTTAGGCTAGCTAAATATGTCAGTTATACAAATAGTATTGCAGTTGTGATTTATCAAACTGGTTTACAATGTCTAAGTGCAGTGCTCCTGTCTACACCTGCAAAATCTTAAAACATGCCTTTTCATGGTCGGTTGGAATTGTAAATGTCTTTTCTTGAGTTCTCAGATCAGACTTAACTCGATTGCAGATTTTATTTTTGCATTGTTAAATCTGCACAAATCATACCCTGAAGACCCATGACACTGCTCATGACCACGATGTGTCCTGAACGCCTCTTCTTCATGTCTGGCATCACTTCTTTGATCATGCGAACAACACCGAAGAAGTTGGTCTCAAATACTCTTTTCATCTCCTCGATGCTGATGCTTTCCACAGGTCCCAGCAAGCCCACTCCTGCATTGTTGACTGACAGGAAACACACGTGACGCAGAGATTACAAACCTGTAATTATTAAAACGGTTGAGATATTGTTTTCTCAATATGAAGTGATTGCTTGCTCTGTTCACTTGGCCTTTCTACAAGAATAGATCCCTAATTGATAGATTACAGATGGTATCTCTTGATATTGCCACCAGATGTCAGTGTGTGACAACAACAGAGAGGTGTGATGTAACACAAGTCCATGTTGAAGGGCCTCTGGGTCTTGAGTAATTAGGTGAAGGGGGATGCAGTGTTGGATGGACGCAGGTTTATAAATAAACCCTTTATCCAGACTAAAGGGTTAAACACAATCACTGAAAAGAGTCACCTATGTGTGTGTTATTAATCTAGCAGCTTACAATTTACCAAATCACCATCAAATGTTTTTATAGAGTGATTGATCAATACCAAGGACCCAATTCATTTCTGGGTTTGAAAATATATTGCATGCTCAATGCCCAATTCAAAAATAAATAAGCAAAATAAGGTGTAATGGGCAGACAGAGCTGCTGACTCAGTTTCAGCTATATTTCACACACTCAGGATATCAGTATGGTGGTGCTTTCTGTCTGGGTGCAGAATCTATCTGCCCACTGGAATTTCAAGACTCTCCCAATCTCCTCCCCCACCTACTCTTAATGTCAACTGCAAAACCACAGAGGACAGCGCTACAGGAGACCACCAAAAAACATTTCAGTTACTTCCAAACGTCCTAAAGTTGTGATATTATTACAGTAATAACACTGTACTGCGATAGTTTGCTTCTCCACTTGACAAGTCTGTTAGACTTTTAGTGTTATGTGGTATGACATTACGGATTATGGTGCAGTAAATACGGGCTATTTTCGCAGAAAGGTTGAGGGTTAATGTTCTATGCATTTGGTTATCACACAGATAAGAAACTGAACAAGGTCATATAATATATAACATAATTACTTTAGGTTACATACTTAAATTATCAGCTGTTCTTAAACATGATAAAAGAAACAAAGCACATGTACACGTTTAGCCACATATAGAGGATAGATCAAATGTCATTCCAAGTTGGAAAAAGGGGTTGAATCATAGATGCAGGCCTAGCTTCAGGTGGTACCCACTTACTCAGGATATCAATATGGCGGTCCTTGATATTGTTGATGCACAGCTTGACTGACTCGTCACTGCACACGTCTAGTGGAAGCAATATCAAGGTCTTGCCATATGCATCTCCTGCTGCCTCCACTAACTTGTCTTTCTTCTTCAGGTCCCGCATGGTGGCAATGACTTATAGGGAGAGATGGAGAAGTGGAAAATATTATGTTAATGAATATGATGTGGCTTCAAACTTTATAAAAAGAGCCTCTGTAATACCAGAAACTGTTCTTTAGACTTGTACAGTAACACAACTTGGAACCACATACAAATACTTTATCAATATCATCACAATCAAGATAACATTTTATTGGAGTCCATGTTTGTCCTTTTTTAAATTCAGTCATTAAGAAAATCATGAATAATTCTTTTCTGTAATAAAAAAAAACCTCTTGACCCATTGCCACATTGATGAAATGACACACAGTACTGTGAAACCTCTGATCTACTGAACTAAAGATTTCCTGAACAACACACACACACACACACACACACACACACACACACACACACACACACACACACACACACACACACACACACACACACACACACACACACACACACACACACACACAGCTGTCAGGCGTGCAGGTCAGAGTTCTTTGCAATGACCACGCCTGTCAGTTTACAGGACACAGAATTGATTTCCTCCGAACTTTACACGCTGGGCAACGTTAACCCACATTCAGCACAGGAATCTATCATGACCAGTGACAGCAGCTATCAGCACAGTGTTGACTCGGCTTTCATGGCTTCTTCCATGTTGTGTGTTATGCTGACACTTTACTGACTGACGTTATCTAGCAGACAAAAAAGAGAGACTGTGCTGTTACACATTGGTAATCACTGGAAGTAAACAACCTCCTCTTCACACATTCATCTGAATCTACCTGTTGTCCTTGACAGATAAAGGCAAACCCTCACCTGATTCTTGTCTGATCAGAGACAGAGTCAGATAAGGATACAAAAGATTAAAAGAGGGATCGCAGTGCTGTAGACGTTTTGCATTGCCATGCAATGTAACTAACATTTCATGACGTATAGTAATGAAACGTGGCCCTATTTTAAAATATTGCTGTGTAAGTGTCATGCAACTTGTCAGTGCAAGTTGTCGAATACACACAATGCATTACATAATGTCGTCTCATAAAGTCTAGTTTAGTCTAATCTTGTGATGTGAAAACTGTGTCCATGAAGCAACAAAGAGATTTACGTATTGGTAGAGAAGTGAACAAGAGATCCATTGTTCTTCTGGCTCCTGCAGGAATTACTCTTGGGCTGTTTAAACATTCTTGAATGAACCACATTTCATTGCACACACAGAGGTCTTTTAGGGGGTTTCTCTGAGTTTGGTGCATGTTACTGAAACTAATTATTACTTGTATGCGCAATGCAATATTTAATCTCTGTTGGATTTCCTAAGGACCCTGGGAAAAGGGCAGATCAGCTTCATTGCTCAGAGGTGGCCTTATTGAAAGCAGGTCACGTAGTGAAAATAAAATCTGCACAGACCAGTGTTCTGGGAGCAGTTAATCACGTTTGCTTTGCTCATCTATTTCACGGTAATAAATCCCATCAGAACCTGATGGCCCTCAAAGAAGAAAAAACTTGCACAGTGGTTCCTAAAGTGGCAAAAGGAGAGCAGTGATAACTTAACTTGGCTAAAATTAGTTTAATATGATCTTGTGTAAGACGACTGCTGAAATCATGGGGGTTCACTGTCACAAGCCTAGCCAATTATGTTATTCTGCATAAAGTCACATCTAACAACAAGAGGGGGGGGGTCTTAAAGGCAAACTCTTACCAACAGGGGTAGGGGTGGGAAGGTGGTCTAATGTAATTCTGTCTGAGGTTCCATATGGTTTTGGATCTACAATCCCTGGAGTGACATTAATGATGGCTGGGAAGCAGGAGAGGAGACCCACAGACCAACAATGTCAAAGTGGGACCCCCTAACTCCTCTGTGCACCAATGAAGACTTCAAACAAGGCCCTTGCTTTAGAGTGAACCCTCGCTTGTACAGGTCTCAAACTTTGTCCCCCTTTCAACACTCGCTCCAGTGAGGGGACTATAGGCACATTAGACACGGCACTAAACCGGAGCAGGCGGTCTACAATTCACTGCGATAAAGGAGGCTTTGTGCAGGAGAAGTCACTTGAAAGAGAACTGACAAGACTCTTTTTAGGATTCCGCCTGGAAAGCGGCATCCTTGCAAAACCCTACCCTGGAAACTGTGCTTTCAGATGATAATTATTGAACCAAAGGGGCGACTGAATCCCAGACCTTACAAAAGGATATGGATCCGATATCACAAGGGTTAGCTATCTTAATGGACACCACACCAAAACACTTATTTGTGTTAGGACGAGAGTTGCGCATGAAACTCAACCGAACTTTGTGCGTAAAGGAGGGTTGGTGCGATGAGATTTGCAGGGAAAAGTAGACACGGAATAGGTTTTCAAGCGAGCCACACTGTTATATGCTTGCTGCTAATAGGTCCGATCAAAGAAACAATGTAGAAGAAAGCGCATTTACCATGGTAACGCTTCTTTTCATCTTTGGCCAGCGTGACGGCGATTCGTAACCCGATGCCGGATGAGCAGCCGGTGATCAGCACAACTTTCTGCCCGCTGTTCGCCATGATTTGTCCGGGTAGGCGCTGTGTTTTTCAGCGGTCCTCTGCTCTGGATGGTCGCTGCCGAGGGAGCTACCGATCACCGGACTTTAAAAAAGTAAAGCGGATCATGCAGCCACCGCAGCCATGTGAGCCTCTAATTCAGTCACATGTTCAATCAAATCGGTAACCAAAAAAAAAAAGACGTGGCATTGCAAACACCTCGTGCAGACACGATTTTAAACTTGATAGGTGCCGTCTGCCCTGAAAATGAAGTTAATTCCTTTAAAATGTGTGGCCGTGCATGCGCACACGTGCGTGTTGTAGAGGGGGCAGTGCTTATTTGATTTCTGAGCTGGTGACCCCAACAACAAATAGCCTAACTAGAATATTCATACAGTAGTCACAGGATGTTTTGTTTATACCTGATGGTATTTCACTACAGTTATTATTCTTAATAGGACTTCTAGTTTTACCAGGGTACATGTTATGGTAGCCTACATGTTTTTACTATTATTTAATCTTAAATTATTTTAAAATAATGTAATTTAATTAGTAATTTTTAACACAATATTATAATTGAGCTATTAACTATTTGGGCTGCACATATAATGTCATAACAAATCACATCTATTATTATGATCATTGTTGTTGTTATATGCTACCCAGGCTACACCCAAATTAAACACTTGTTGTTCGGCTTTAGTTGACTATTTATAAAACTAGTCCCATGCTTACATTTACCCTTTTTCTCTCAAACGTTACTGCTTACTGTTTCATTTCTTTCAAGTGTATACTGTTATCTTGTTTTATTGTTTCTATTATACTAAAATATTCTCTTTTACTTTTACTCATTTTATTTCATTACTACTACTGTATTTTCTGTGTTTGATAGTTGTTTCTGGAGCTGGCATGAAAACAATATCACAGCACTTGGCACTGTGTGTGATTGTGTATGTGACAAATAAACGTTGATTTGATTTGAGCTTGCTTTTGGAAGGTAATGTTTCTAGTGGCTTAATGCGCTGCATTGTACTGCCATCTGGTGGTAAGGAAAGCTGTAGCACACTTAAGAAACACAAGCTTACTGAATTCATAACACCTCATAAAAAAACTAATTGCATCACAGTATTCCAAATATTAACGAATATAAGAATGTAAAAGAATGGTCTGAGTTTGGTTATCAGCTATCTCAGTTTAGTTTGACAATAATGCCATTAGCAAGGGTCTGTTATGGACCGTGACTAGTGGAACCTATTGTTGATGGTTGTTGTAAGGGTTTAAGGTGACTCTGATAAGATCTCACTTGCTTTTTTGCTCTGATGAAAGGCCATAGTGCAAAAGTCAGAGTCTGTCGTGTTTGGGCCTGTTGCTAAATGTGATGCAACCTGATGCAAACTGTAGGTTTTCCATTTACTCTAACACTGATCCACATAACCACCATGCAGGGATGAGTGGATGGTCCAAAGAGCAATCTGGAGTGATTTGTTAGTGAGCGATTTGTTCACAGTAATCTGTGATTTATGCCCTCCTCTTTTAAGTCACTAATTAAACTGTTTTATCAAATGCCTCGCCAGCTTTATGATTAACATGTCAAACACAAATGGTGGTTCCCCCAATAAAAAAACAACTATACATTCTTAATGTTTGATCATATTTTGATGTATTTAATGCATTCGTAAGATGATGGTTTCTGTTTTTAAGAAGTGGATTGAACTGGGGTTATCATAATGGATCATGTCAGTTCAGGTGCCCTTTGTTTCTGGTTTGTACAGTTAAGGAGGATTACACACTATAATAATTAGTTACAGTAATATAATAGTCATACATGTGGCTGTAAAGTAGGTCCACACAGATGAAATGAGGTTGGGTGTGTTCTCTGTCAATTTCCTCACCAAGCTTTTGAAACTTGATTATGTATTCCACTGATACAACAGAAAACATGTCTGCCCTTTAAAACATATTGCAAGCACACACTGACTACAGGTCCCTCTGGTCCCCCCTGGTTAACCCCCTGGTTAACCCCTTTAACCCCATTCCCATTTCAACATGGTAACACAGTGTGAAGCATCACGGTTACTATAAGGACAAGACAAGAGATTATGTGAAAGTAGAGGACACCCACCCACTCTCTCTCTCTCTCACCCCCCCCCCCCCCCCCCACACACACACACACACACAGACAGACAGACAGACACACACACACACACACACACACACACACACACGCACACACACACATGCAGAGCAGCATAGGGAACAGTGGGAGAGCACAGGAACAGGTTCCTGAGTTTTAGGTTACTACATGAATCGTCAAGAGCAGATATTAATTTCCGTTGTAACCTTGAAATGATTCTCCCAAAGGGAAAACATATTTTAACAATGAGTGGAATCCTGGCCAGATGCATCAAGGGTCAGCCAGTAACCAGCAGGCTGATGGTGCAAAGATAGGTTGAGTCTTGCTGTGAAAAAAATCAACCTGAGGCATGTATGCATATGTAACTCAACATATGAGAATACATAATGGAACATCTAGATCTAATTATCGCTGCTCGTGATAAACTGTCTGTTATGCTGACAACAGAGAGCAGACTGTCAGCTTACATTGAGTTCAGTCCTAGTTTCCTCTTGCTGATGTCTGCTTATTGATAACAACCATAAGATATGACCCATTTCTCTCACCAGAAAGCAGAAGTTTACAATGAGATAATAAAAGTATATTTTGCATTGTCAGATAAAGCAGCTTTAAATACAAGCTGACAGTGTGCAAAACAACATGCACTGCATAGGCATTTTAAGTTTATATATTTATATTCAGCTACGTTTCAGATTTTAGGCATTTGGCTGACAATCTCAGAGTAATTGAGTGTAAAGGCAGAATAGATAGAATAGCAAAAGAATAGCAGCCAAAAAATAGTCAAAAAAGAGTGCCTTTGAGCCTGTACACTACTAATGTGAGTGCAAAAATCCAGCTGTTGGTCTGAGCATGGTGGAGCTCTGTCATGGTCAGAGACAGACAGAGAATGAAAAATGACCATGACCCTTTGAACCAGACCAGTCCACCAACACTGACCCAACAATTAAAAAATAACCAAATAACCCTAAAGCTTTGCTACCAAATCATTAAGTCAGTTTTAGTTTGTGTATTATGACAATACAAGAAAGTATATAAAACTCAGTAGAGACCAGTCTTAAAGCTGTCCACCAGTGGACATGGTGCTTAAAGGGCTGGAGTAAGCCGCTGGAGTGAGGTCAGGGCCGTTCTTGGCATGCTTTCCCTTGTGCCTCTGGAGAAAGTTGACAGGTGTGGAGAGCGATGAGGAGGGCTGGGCAGCCAGTGATGTCTACCAGCCTCCAAGCTATTGCTGTGGAATTTCAGAAGATTAAGACACTAAGACACAGAAGGAGTGAGGAAAGGGACAAAGAGGAAGGGATAACACAAGCCCATACATGCTTTTCCACGACATGTGCTTTCTCTGCTTTTAATGTGTTGTTGTAAACCCTGCTCCCTTTTTTTTTACCTCAAACTTTACCCCCTCCACTTTCTCTACTGCACCTCTGCACCTACAGTATGTACACACCCTCATTGTACTAATCAGAGCTTACACCTGGTCCCTCTGACACCTCTGAGCCCACATCATCCAACAGTAACCTCTTTATCAAAGTCCAAGTCATAGAAAATGACACCCCCCCATCGCCTCTACTCTCTTTTATAGCTAAATGGTTAATTTCCTGTGTACTGACCTTAAGGATAGATGAGCAGATGCTCCTGGAACCTTCACTGGTTCCCTGCTGACTTTATAAAGCGTCTGTTTCCACTCATTATAATTAAAGATGGGCTGTGTGATTAGGTTGAGATGCTGTTTTTAAATGTACAATGCAGATCAAACTATTTGTTAAAAACAAATGAATGTATACACTGATTTTCAAATATTTTCCGTAACATTTTTTTTAAACTTAAAAATGTACAATTTCTACAGTAATAATTCTTATCATACAGCAACTGACTAACCCTTGTTTTGACCCTCCTGTTGGTGGCATCTCCGTGCAGTAGCATTAGCCTATATTGTGGCTGACCGGATGTGTGAAAAGGGTCTAGAGGACTGGAATGTTTGCCACAGGTCAGGAGTGCCGCTTTCTGCTCTTTTGTGTGCAGTCTGCAGAGGAGGTGTGGAATGCAAACTTCATGAGAATAAAAGGGACGAAAGGGAAAGAGAAGCTGGGGGTCGGTGGGCGGGAGGAAGACTTAAAAATAGAGAAAGAATGGGTGCAAAGAATTAGAAACGAGTGAGCTGGGAAAGTGTTTTAGGGGTTCTGAGGCAGAAAGAGTTATTAACACAGTTAATTGAGAGCAAGTGCTAAAAGAGTAGCCCACGAGCTGCACCAGAAAGAGGAGAGTTAAAGCATAACTCTCGCCAAAATACAACGTAGGGTCTTTTTGTGAATGTACGTGAGTCAAACTTTAGTTTAAAAGCATATTTAGGACAGAAGATTTTAAGATTTACCGTATTCTCGTTTTTCGGTCAAATGGCCTTTTGAATGGGAGAGCTAGGGGCACTTTTATGCTAGCTTCAAAATAGCTATTTTTAAAACACTAAGAAGGCTCGACGCAACATGAAACTTTGCTCGAAGTATCTCCAGGGGCTCTACACATTAACGCAAGCATTGAGAACATTGTTTGTGGACACAAAGTTTACTAAAAGAAAGGTTTTGAACAACTCACCGTAGCTCTTGTTGTTTCCGGTCGCTGCCATCTCGGCAGTCAAAACGAGTCAATATCAAAACCCTTGTGCACTGGCGTAGTTAAGGTGTAGAGCCCCTGGAGATACTTTGAGCAAAGTTTCATGCTGTGTTGAGCCTTCTTAGTGTTTAAAAATAGCTATTTTGAAGCTACCATAAAAGTGCCCCTAGCGCTCCCATTCAAAAGGCCATTTGACCGAAAAACGAGAATACGGTAAATCTTAAAAGTGCCGCTTCCGTCCTAAATATCCTTTTAAATGAAAGTCTGACTCATGTACATTCACAAAAAGACCCATGGTTGCATTTTGGCGAGAGTTACGCTTTAAAACTGTTGCGGCAGATGCAGACCACACACAATGGAAACTCTACAGAGAGTGCTTTCAGAGCAATGGCACTCGGAAGATCATAATGAGGCATTTCTGAGCAACAGTTAGTGACATTCTTAGAAACATTCATAGAGTTACAGCTCATCATTCGTACATTCTCTGGGCCATGCTGTTGAAAAGCATTACTCAAAGAGTGAAATTAGATTGGAATAGAATATAAAGGCAAGGATTTTTGTGGCATAACATTTCTTTCTCATGGAAACAAAATAGAAACATAAAGAACCTTGCCACTTTTAGGTTATTCAGAGGGTTTCCGAGAGCAGTAAAGGTAAAAACAGAAAGCAAAAAGAAACAACGGCATGGTGTCAATTACATCTTATCTTATAGGCAAACACACTACACAGATGGATTCCCAGGGGGGCTGTCCACTCAGCCACTGTGGCACCATGTCGCAGAACTCAAATTTGAAATAACTTCCATACAGGAAGAAATTTAGATTTATTTTAGTTATTAGTTTGAATCATATTTGCTGTCAGTGTTTGTGTTTACCTTAAGTGCCACTGCAAATACCAGTTTCAACCAAACTGCCCTGCTATTTAGATCAACACACAATTATGGGGATCTGTGTTGGAAACTAACAGTGAAGAGGAGGGCACACAGCAGGGTGAGCTTGTGTGTGGTGGCTGGTAGAGTTTATTCAGTCTGTTTGTTGGAGCAGTTAATTTAACAGACATGGTCCTTAGATGTTAATTAGTTTAGTCTCCCGTCGTCTCTCAATATCATAATTACAACCCCAAATCAGAAAAAGTTGGGACAGTATGAAAAACACAAATAAAAAAAGAAAGTAGTGATTTCTAAATGTACTTTGACTTGTATTTCATTGCAGACAATGTGAACACAAAATATTTCATGTTTCGTCTGGTCAACTAAATTTCATTTGTAAATATACATCCTTTCCTGTCATTCAGACCTGCAACACATTTCAAAAAAGGTTGGGACAGGAGCAATTAAGGGCTAGTAATCAGGTAAATTGGTTAAATAATGGTGTGATTTGAAACAGGTGATGTCAACAGGTGATTGTAATTATGATTTGGTACAAAAGCAGCATCCAAGAAAGATCTAGTCCTTTAGGAGCAAAGATGGGCCGAGGATCGCCAGTTTGCCAACAAATACGTGAGAAAATTATTGAAATGTTTAAAAACAATGTTCCTCAAAGAAAAATAGAAGACATTTAAGACATAATTTTTTGGAATTTCAGTGCGTAAAGGACAAGGGCGCAAGCCTAAGCTGAACAACCGTGATCTCCGATCCCTCAGGCGGCACTGCATCAAGAATCGTCATTCATCTATAAGCGATATCACCACATGGGCTCAGGACTACTTTGGCAAACCTTTGTCAAGTACCACAATACGTAGTTATAGCCACAAATGCCAGTTAAAACTGTACTGTACCAAAAGGAAGCCCTATGTTAACAGTGTCCAGAAGCGCCGTCGACTTCTCTGGGCTTGGAGGCATCTGGGATGGACCATCACACAGTGAAAACGTGTACTGTGGTCAGATGAATCAGTATTTCAGGTATTTTTTGGGAGAAATGGACGCTGTGTGCTCTGGACCAAAGAAGAAAAGGATCATCCAGACTGTTACCAGCAACAAGTCCAAAAGCCAGGGTCTGTCATGGTATGGGGTTGTGTCAGTGCACTTGGCAAAGGTAACTTGCACTTCTGTGATGGCACCATTAATGCTGAAAAGTACATAGAGATTTTGGAGCACAATATGCTGCTTTCAAGAAGACATCTTTTCCAGGGACGTCCATGCACATTTCAACAAGATAATGCAAAACCACATTCTGCACACATTACAAAATCCTGGCTGCGGAGGAAGAGGACACAGGTACTTGGCTGGCCTGCCTGCAGTCCCGACCTGTCTCCAATAGAGAATGTGTGGCACATTTTGAAGCGCAAAATGCGACAACGAAGACCCCGTACTGTTGCCCACCTTAAGACTTGTTTGCAGCAAGAATGGGACAAAATTACACCTGAAACACTTCATCACTTGGTGTCTTCAGTCCCTAAAGGTCTTTTAAGTGTTGGGAAAAGGAATGGCAACATTACAAAGTGGTAAATGCTTTACTGTTCCAACTTTTTTTGAAATGTTTTTTTTAAAAACAATAAAAATCATGAGGAACACATTAAATGATGTGCTGTTGTATTGTCTGCAATGAAATACAAGTCAAAGTACATTTAGAAATCACTACTTTCTTTTTTTATTTGTGTTTTCCATACTGTCCCAACTGTTTCTGATTTGGGGTTGTATCACCAGATTGACAATTTCCATTACTGGCCCATTGCAAAAGGGAACATTTCCACACACTTTCTTATGGTCACATCCCTGGTTTGGAAACTTTACAGCAGGGTTAAGCAACTGACTGTGTGGAGCAATATGTCTGAAAAGACAGCTCTGCATCCAACCCCTGCTCAGTGTTGGTTCTGATGGTAATCGTGTTCCTTTCAATGAGGCTTAGACAGCTCCTTTTTTTAAATTCCAAATGCCATAGTTGGTTAAGGGAAGTGTAGTGGTGATTTAATACCAAGCTGCCGTCTTATCCTGCCTGATGTAATCGTTCTGCCCCCTTGTACCGCAGGCAGATAAATCCATGTAAGAACACATGCTTTCTGATCTATATCATCAGCAGTCAGTGGGTGGCACAATTACATCTGTCTTGAGGTGCTTTCATAGACCAGCGGTTTTACCAGCCTCTAACAGATTTACCTACATTTAAAAGAAAAATGTGAATTTGTTCAGTGCCTGTGTTTTCTTGGCTCTGTAATTGTACTCTTGATCAGTGAAGGATGTCAGAATTTTCTTTGTTTTGAAGTCACTATCAAACCCACATTTTACACATAAAATACCTCTTTATTCACCATTAGCACTGAGACTTCATAGATTGTCTACAATGTGATATGTATTGCATACAGATGTCTGTTTTCCATGTGCAGAAGAAAAAGAACTGTAGTTTATATCTAAGGCTCATTCATAACTCTGATATAAATGGTGAAATAAAGTGACACTGGATTAGCTGTCAGGCTCCACCACTCCCACACAAACCACAAACTTAGATACACAATCATCAATCACACTCATCTTTAAATCCTCATTATATCACAATGACAGAAAGTAATAACAATGTTTATCACACAATATACAGCTAAATGACATCACAAACCCATTAGGAAGCAGTAGTGTAAATGATTTGTAAGGTGATTATTTCATAAGGACTGCATGGAAAAAAAGGTATCTTTTCCTCTTTAAACATACATGCATAATTTTTTGGCAAGCTTACAGAGTCAGTTGTCTCTTCCTTTGCAACCTTGCATGCATACTTTTCCTGACAGTTAGCCTGTTGTCTTGTTCTGGCATGTTCTTCAACACAAGAGGCAGACCGGAGGCAGACTCAATTAAAAGCCAATCTTAGGGTCTCTAATCCTAAATGCTCATCAGCTCCTCTTGAGGTTTAATAAGGTGTCCCTATGTCTCAAAGAGCCTATAATGGTTTGATGACAGATTACTTCACTTCACCTTCCACCCTCTCAGTGATTCAATGATAAGAAAAGTCCACCATAATTTATCAGCACAGGATGACCTGCAGAGGGAGAGAGAGACGCTTTGAATTTGTAACACCATACCACATGTCTTGGCTAAACTTCAATACTGGAAGCATCATTTATGTAATTTGAGGAATTGGAG
This sequence comes from Gymnocephalus cernua, assembly GCA_023631565.1. Classification (NCBI taxonomy): domain Eukaryota; kingdom Metazoa; phylum Chordata; class Actinopteri; order Perciformes; family Percidae; genus Gymnocephalus; species Gymnocephalus cernua. The sequence goes on from CM042441.1 coordinate 15,754,067, forward strand.
AGTAAATAAATAAAAATGACAAGAGTCTGAAACCAAAATAGGGGAAAATACATAGATACATCCTCAAGCTTCCCCCCCTTCTACAAAATCTGTGATAGATTCATCTCCTGCCAAACTTCCACTGTGATTTTTTTCAAACCGCTTATTCATGAATACATGTCAAAACACATATGGAGTCTAATTTAGTATCTTGGTTTTTCATCCACAAGGTTTTTAAGTGTGTACAAAACAAAGTTGCTCTGTTGGGTTCTGCTGATTGATTATCAGGATAAAGAGGCTACCAGCAAGAACTGACTTCATTCTCCATCTTGAGCACTTTTAGGATCATTTGTGTTTACATCAACTTGAAAAAGGATAGTTTATTTACCGTACATGAATCATTATACGTCTGATTTATGAAACCCTCTTGGTCAATGAAAGTTGACAAACTACTGGCATGAGACAAATGGATGGACTTTGATTTTAATTGAAATTTTCCTGCGCATTACGGTCACGTCATGTGTAGGCTAATAATTTAAATGTATGTGTTGGGTCCCAGGCTCAATCAATGCATGTTTGGTGCCAGTCATGTGGAACACCAAAGTCTGGGTGCAGCTGTCAGGTGTATTTCTTGATAAAAATTAGACACCTGAGTTTGTCTTTGTTTTATTGTTTGATGTGTTTTAAAGAATGATTATCTGTAAGTTTTCCCGTAGTTAGACAAAGGTACATAGCACATGCTCTGGAAATATTTCTCACCCAGAGCTCAGACTAGCCACTGGACTCTTAGTAACTATCTGCTAAATGCTGTTAGGAATGTGGCCCTGACTCATGCTGGCTAAGCTGGTACTGAGAAGGGAGACAGTGGGAGGTCAGGGGGTCCATTGTTTACCTACTAGATCAGCCTCAATCTGACAAGTTATCTAGACTAGCTATTCTATCTCACACTCCTGGCTTTTTATGTTTTTTATGTTTTTTCTAACCAACTTGAGCTCCCACAATTTACAGTCTGAGGCTCAGGAAATGTTTTTTTTTAGGATTTTTTAATGTTGCTTAACTTTACTTTTTGACACTATTTATTAACCATGAAGAAGCATAATATGTTTGGGATTTACATCATAACTGATGTCTATGATGTTTAATGTTTAATAATTTGCAGCTAAGAGTTGGGGTTTGGCTAGAAATAATATGGAACAGTCTTTGGATAAAACAGAGCATTATGACTTTTAAATGGGTGTGTTTCTCCATCTTTTTGTGGTTTGAGACTTCTCCCTTCAGAAATTACGGTTTGGCTTCTTTTCTCTGAATGTTCTCTGGGTTTTTGACTCCCAATTTCTTTACAAAGGCCTGTTGTAGCTTGGACTCTCGAAATGTTATCTTTGGTATTTTTCCAATTAGACAAGGTCTTCACAAGTCTTATCTTAGAGCATGTCTCAACTGAATACCAGTCTTACTAGAATTAATTAAGCTTCTGGCAGGACTATATTCAGCCTGCACAGGTAATCAAAACTGTAAAGATGTCCCCTACAGTATTAAGAGGTAGGTGACTTGTCACAACCAATTATTTCAGCTCATTCCTGTCCCTGTCCCTATTAAAAGACCATTAACATCATGTAGTTTAATGCAACTTAATTCATATAATGTTATATCTGTAATAAAAATGTCCTTTACAAAATGGAGAAATATCCAAATATGTCTTTTAATATTTTGATGAGGTTATACATGTTACAAAATGAATGTGTTTCTGTTTTGTGGAAAAATTCTGGTGGACTTTGTCTATATTGAAGAGCTACACTAGGTGGGATCATGACCACTCAGATTAAAGTGAGGGGGTGTGGACTAACACACCGTAATGTTTTAAATAATAGGTTTTAGCCAGCTGTGCCTGCCTCTGAACTAGGAGTCCACAACCTCTAACCTGAGGTGATTCAGCCTCCAGCTTCAGCCTAGACAAGCATTACAAAAACACAGCAGCAATGCTGGGCTGCTGAGATTATATTGATAGTGGAGACAACCTGCCCTGGCCTGGTCTGGTCTGCAAACACCTAACTCCATGAACTGGTCAGGGATGTGTAATGTTCAGATGTATTTAACTAGTGCTGTGTGCTAAGTTTAAAGCTTGGATACATCCTCCAGCTTCAAATGATTTAGCCCAAAACCTCTGATCTTCACTGGTAGGTGAAAGTTAATAAACAGGGAACCAAATAACAAGAATTAAAAAAGAGAGAGATATCTGAACATTTTGCATCATGATCATCATGATCAAAATTAATAACATGGTCACTGTTTTCAATCATCCTGTTCAAATCGAATGTAATCATGTATACATGCAGGTGCTGTGCCTCTTGCTGTAGTCTCTGTGGATGGATAGTAGCTATAGGCTGGCTAGATTTGCAAAAAATCAGGACACTGACAGGTTACTATGTAAGAGCATTTTGCTGTATAGGCTACACCACTTCTGTGGGTAATAACCACCTTTAAGAAGTGAAACCTCACAAAGGATCGCTAGAAATACCCTAACTGTGACTTAAGATGGAGTTTTCTTCCGTCCTAATGGGAGGGGGAGAGGCGGAGGAGGTGGAGCGCAGAGGGAGTGAGTGATGGCGAGAGGGAGAAATTGAATGAGAGGGGCAGAGCGAAACTGAGAGGAGCCACCACAACAAAACTTCTCCAACAATCAAGCAAGTGGAACTACAGACTGGCTTCTCTCCTTTTCTCCCCGCATGGCTGCTGAGTTCCTGCAAATCTAACTTCAGTATAAAGTTCTGGTGGCGGAGGCAGAGGGGGGTCTCCGCTTGGGAAAGATGGACCATGTAATAAGGACCAGGTCGCGCAGGAGAATACCGCTATTTATTTGTATCCTGCTTCACGTAACGACGACACAAGCTGGTAAAGTATCTATTTGAACATTAATGACGAACTGTCTAATTTATCTAAGTTTCCGTGACTTTTTTCCAGGCACCATCATTCATCACTTGGTCCTCAGCCAACACTTGGCGCAAAAGCATCTTTACTGTCTTTTAAGGATCACTTAAATGCACATGCAATTATGCATAAGATATATTTGTGTATGCTTACGTATTAATTATCCGCGTCATTGCTCAGGAGCACATTTTGATTGATTCAGCTTTTCATGCTCCAGCATGCATTTTTAATTGAACACATTTCCAAGGTTTTGAATTTAGTGTGATCTTCTTGCGTCAGGTGAGCTGTAAGACGTGCAGCGACCGGAGCGTGTATGATGTCATGTTCGAGTTTGCTTGTGACCAGCGTCGGTTTACTGTGAAAAGGTTTAACGTTGGCTTGAGAAAGAGGTGAATGGCTGAACACTGACCGCACAGAGTAGATTAAAATTCCTGTCATGGATCCGTTTAATGTGCCCTCTGCTCACATAGGTCTTAAGTGAAGGCACTTGCACTAACACTCTTACTGCCTTAGTTATGTTTATTCTGGCACATTTAAATATTGTATGTTTTATTGTGGGATACTACCTCAGGTCATATTTTACACACTATGACTTGTAGGAGTGAATTAGCTGGACACATTTTTCAATTATCCACCTGCAAGAAGAGGGCCTGGTCTCTGTCAAACAGCTGTCTCTCTCTCTCTCTCTCTCTCTCTCTGTCTGTCACAGTGTCCTGTTGTCCACATTTGTTGCACTTTCATGCTTGTTCAGCAAGTGCTGCACCCATTTTAAGATCTCCTTGTTCCCAAGATAGCCAGTGACCAGCTTGTGCATACAACTGTATGTCATTTGGCTCACTGCTATCTGTCACCCACACAGGCCCGGCTGCATGCCCTGTGGCCGTGTCCTGAGTATCTTCAACTGGCAGCCAACTAATTCCTCGCAGGTGCTGCTGCTTAGAGACTCCCTGATGGAGTACCATGCCTCAACAGCAGGAGTTAACCCTCTGGTCACCATAAGTATCTAATTTTCACTCGTGGCTTTCCACATGCACCCACTTTATGGCTGGCAGGATTTGATGGAATTCATTGGCTGACATAAAGCGATGGTGGGAGGAAGTGGGCCAACTGACATAATCACATTTAAGTGACACAGCGGCTGTGGTGTCCACTGCTCTCTAATGAGGGCCTGTGAAGTGAGAGGATGAGATGATTTAAAAGTGCCTGGGACATATGGTGGTGCTGATATGGCTATGTCTTAGATATGTGCATGTGATGTGTCTAAGTCGTGCATGTTTGTGTGCATGTGTGTGTGTATTGCAGTGCCAGAATGTTTTCCCATATGCTTTCTGTGTGTGTTCAAGAGAGATGAGAGAGTACTTTGTAGTCATGTTTGCTGACAGGAAGTGAGACATTCTTGCACACATCCACAGCTAGTTTCAGTTTGAATCTTCTGTACTTTTTTTGCCTCACACACATTTTTGTTCAGTTTTTCTTTCTTTCTTTCTTTCTATCTTTCTTTCTTTCTTTCTTTCTTTTCCTGGGAATAGGGTGTGTTTGTTTTTATTTGATATGCCTCATCCTTGCCTGATCTTTTACATCACCGTTCTCTTGCTCATGCTCTGCCTCATCCTGTTCTACGACAGAGGGGAAATCGTGCATAAAGCCCCCTCACTGTCTCCTGTTTGATCCAGCCTCCTTGTCAATCCTGCACCAGACTCCCAAAGGAAAAACAAATTAGTGGCAAATGAAAACAAATGAAAAAGGCAGCTGAATTTAGCAGGATATAAGACTAGGAAAAGAGGGGTTTTTGCCGGTGCAACAGCTCTAGTGTTTTTGTGAATTTGTGTTTCTGTCCCTAGTTGCTGATGCTGCAAGTGTCATATCAAACTGCTTCTCAGACTCTTTGACAAAGCAAACTGTTTTGAATCCCACCAAGTCTTATAATAATAATAATAATTAGAAATTGCGCTCAAATGCTTCATGGCGCCAAAATGCAATATATAGTATTCAACACACATCTGGCTTCCAGAAACTCAGTAACTCACTTCCCCTCAGGCATATGGCTGTGTTTCTGATCACTGGATGCTTCAAGAAGCTTTCTGTGGGACTAGTTGGCGATGCTTCCTGTAGAACTGCGATGAGCAATCATCAGAGGGGCTGACTTCTTTGCAGTGTCCCCTTACATGTCATCTGCCTCTTTAGAAAAAGTTTTATCATATGTCATCCATCACTTGCACACAAACATTTCAGTAGAGGCCACAGTAGTAATCTTTCCTTCCAAAGCCATCTGTAGAGTCTTAAAAACAATATGCTACCCTTAATGACATTGTGACCTAGCTCATATTTCAACTTCTCTGAACCTGCCAAGTGTCCTTTAGACACTAAGCTGCAAACACAGATGCCCACAACTTGTTGAGAATTTCTTTAAAGTGTCCGTCAGAAGCACAAAGGAACAGGACTTCTAAAGCAGCATGTATATACAGTGTACACCTGTCTTACACATGGTGTGTGCGGCATATCATGTTATACTTTGATTTCGCCAGCTCTGGTGTTGCACTCCATAATGGCTGCCTCAATGTTATGATGTCTGAGAGACTAAATGGCGGCTTGGGGTTGAAACTTGAATGGGCTTGGTCATGTGTGTGCTTGCATGTTTATATCAAGCTAATCCTCTGTGTGTGAGGTATGCATGCACACGTGCATAAGACATTATGTGTGTGAACTTGTATTTGTTGTGGTGGTGTGTTATGTTACATATTTATGAGGACCTGATATCCTCGGATGGATAAAGAGATGAGAAAATATCTTCTAAAATCAGCTCATTATAAACACTCCCCCCACCTCTTGAAGATAGTTTAGTGATTAGAACTGGTGTCAAGCTAGGTTAAGGGCCAGTGTTAGGTATGCAGTGGAGATCATGGTAAGGGAATGTTTACTTTAGTCAGAACAGTAAAAAAGAACATCCTCACAAGTATAGAAGTAAAATGTGTGTTTCTGTGTGGAGTGCCTGTCCAGTTATGAGCTTTGAGAGGCAGGTGTTTTCTCAATGGGCCAAGCCATTTTTGGCCTGTCGGCCCATCATGCTGTGAACAAACATGAGCAGAACAAACTGTGAAGATTGAAGAATGTGGTGCTGATATGAATTGGAAGAAAATATGTAATCAGATGCCACCAGAATCTCGCAGCTTCAACAAGAAAAGTAACAATAGGACACAACTACTGACCCATATTCAGCAGAGCACTCTAAACAAGCTAAATTGTTTTTAGTATTTGAATAATGATTTGTGCATTTCCCTCATGTAGTAAAATTGATCAAGGAGATATGTTAGAGGAAAAAAGTGGCCTACATATGTGACTCAAATGTTATCATTGGTGCTAAAGTCTCAAATGTAAAAACTATGATTTCTGTAAGAACAAAGTAGAGCTATGTAAGTCCACTAAATATGGTCAGGAAATGCTAGGATGGTAAAATTAGATGAGAATAAACAAGGCCCCTGCATTTGTGCAAATGTTAAGCATGTTAGATATGATACATCATATATGATATACACTGAGGCACGTTAAAGTGGCTATATGTAACTTTCAGTTTGTGTTGATTCTAGCGGCCACTTTGGACAAAAGCGGTAGTGTTTTTACCACACCTGCTGTTGTAAAGGTCTTTTCTTTACCGTGCTTTATTGCCCACTGTAGATTACTGAGTTAGCGTTACCGGGAGGTCATATAGTCGCAATGAATGTTTTGCTTAAGTTACAGATGCATCATTGCATTTCAAGTGTAGCATACGGTAACTTAGCCTACTTTGGATGTCTCGTGAGCTAAACTGGGTATCACTGTCACTATGTCACGAGCCAAAGCATTAAGAGATTGTTGTAGCAACCAACGTGATAATATCTTAGATTAATATAGCGCATTTCATGAAACCCACGGACACTTTACACAAGTAATGTTACAGGGAAAAGAAAATAGTAAGTGTGAGTGTGACTCACGTTATCGTTGTCTTTCACTTACCTACTCCGTTTAATCTTTTATCTGTTCTTCGTTTAATTTCCTTCTTTCCTGTGATGGTCCTGCCCCAGTATCAGCCATAACTACAACAGATGACTATAAAATAACATTAAAATACAATTAGGCCTATATAAAAACATCTCCTGCTTCCTTTTAACTGGCTCCGCTTGCATACGCTAGCACAGGCTTTTCCGGTCTTAAATGCATACTATGTAACTTTTCCCTCTTCGGTCCCCCTACAGGTTGTCTCATTGGAACTACAGCTTGAGCGGCTGTAGTTCCAATGAGACAACCTGTAGGGGGACCGAAGAGGGAAAAGTTACATAGTATGCCTTTAAAAAGAAATCCGTGACCCATCAGAATGTGTTACTGTAGCGTTGTCTACCTGCCGCAAATCATTCCGTGACTTTGCGGGAAAAATAGGACCCAGGCAGATGCCTTACTAAAAACTATATAAAAATAGTGTTCTTTTCACTGTTAGGGCGTTTTCACACATACCTAATTTGGTCCAGACCTTCAGACTTTTCAGTTTGGTCCGAACCAAAGTTTCAGGTGTGAAAGGTGCCTTGGACCACGGTCCGGATCAAAAGACCAAATTTTGATCCAATAAAAAGAGGTGGTCTCGGTCCGGACCAAACTGAACCATGGTGTGAAAGCATTTTTTGGATGGTTCGGACTTTCGAGCTGAGAATAGGCCTACATCAGCAGTTTACTTGTTAAGTGGTAGTAGGCTAGATGTACGGTGTAGGTTTCCGTTTGTCTCTGAATAAATGCTCCAGAAATAAAGTTCCCCCGTCTTGCTCAACATCACAACAAAACAAAAAGATACATGGCAGTAGAGAGCAGCAGTCGAAAAAACTCCGACACCTGGAGACGCACGTATGTGATGACGACAGGACGTAGTTTTGTCACGTATAGATCTTTAGTGCGCTTGCATAACTGCAGTGTGAAACCAAAACTTACCGGATCAAATGTATACAATGTAACAAAAACATGAACCTTGGTTCGGACTTTCAGGTGTGAAAACGCCCTTAGTCTCGTTTGCTGTTACAGGTCAGTAAAGACCATTGTATGAAAAATGACAGAACTTCAGGAACATTAAAATGTTACATATAGTCACTTTAAGTACATACATTGTTGTTTATCATACATTATGTCCGGGTTATCATTGTAGTTAGGAGAGGGTCAGTTAGTGGATTCCCTACAGTCTATATATAGTGTATATTATAAGAATGTGCATGCACAATAAATGGTTGCAACAGTTGTTTGTATAACACATGACACTTTTGAAAAAGAAGACAAATTAATGCACACAGTATTGCTTGTGCTTTTCTTACAGGGTGGTCTCTGCAGTGTCGTTTGCATGTAAATCCAGAACATTTCCTGTTGCTGGTTAACTCAGGTCTACTCTTCCACTATTTTAGTGCCTGTGCAGCTCAGCATAAAAACTGTACAGCCACAGAATCTCGTACATCAGCCAAAACCTTTGTGTTCGGATGTCCATTCTCAGCAATAACTCAAAGCAGACCCAACCACAAAGTGCATTCAGGGCGAGAACTATCACTGCCTTTCAGTTTGCATACTTCCAGCCCTACATTTTACTTTTGCCATAGATATTTCTAACACGCTCTTTTTTGTTTTACAGTAATGACCCCTGTTTACAAGAACTAAAGAAGTGTGTTTGACAGATGAAATAATACAGTGATTCAGAGAGAAATTTTGACTAGGGCAGAGGTCCAAAGTGCTGTTGTTTTCCCTCTGTGGGCGTTATAATTGAGCTACATGTGAACAGTACGCAGGCTGTTTTTAGTGTAACTGGCCCAATCCCAAAGTGAGCCCTGAGGACTAAGGACTAAAGACTCACAGACTTAATTGATCTCAGGTGCTAAGTGAGTGAGTCTGTGAGGCCACATGGGCTCAGATAGGTATAAATGGGATTGGGACAGCACTTCACGAGATCACATGTTACCTTGGCGACGTTTAATAACAAAGATGTTACTGACACTTGCCAGGAATTTTCAGTTTAAGTTGGTTGCTTTCCACAAGGCCATGGCACAGGAGACGGCTGCCTGATTCCAAATTTTTTTCAAACTCTTGTTTTACATCTGGACAACAGGGCCGTTCCGTTCCCGTGGTCGTGCTGTTGTTTACCTTTGTAATTTCCGGATTTCCCTATGGTCTCCGCGGTAAACGTCACAACGCTTTGAACTGTGGGTAATTCCCTTTGGTGAAGTCTGCATCGATGCAGACTCACGGAAAGAGCTTGGTAAGTGTGTGCTCAAACCCTCATTCCCTTTGAAATTCGACATTTGGACAACCCTAAGCCCTTACGAATTTCGCGAGAACGCGCACCAAAGTCTGTGAGTCCGGACTTTGGGATTGGGCCAATGTGTGTGCAGTTAGTGTACCATTCTTATTTGGCTGGTTATGTGTTCAGAGGGTGTATTAGCTCTCCTCATCTCATAGTGTTCTTGTGCACACACAGCAGTGACCCAGACAAAAGGTCACACCCACTGCTAATTAGATTAAGGCTGTTCTTCATGGAGCCTGGCAGAAACAATGTCTGGATTTATTCAACCACTTCCACTGGATCATTTTTTTTAATTATTAATCACCATATGTTTTACAGCTTGCTGAATTTAAAACGTTTTCTGAAGAAAACAGTAGTTTTTACGAAGAGTTCCATTTTAAAAAAAAAGCGTTGCTTTTCCTCCTGTCATCTCAGGGTGTTGTGCAAGATACTATGGGAAATTTTCATTTTGGCTTAATTTCTTGTTAAAATTCAAATTCCTCAGTTCCCATGCACAATTGTTTTTGACAGAGTTGTATTATGTTTGTGCGAGTGGTATTTTTTTAGGCTGAACTGGGAGTGTAGGTGGTGTGAGTCATAAAGAATGTCTTCTGAGACATTTTCTTGAGAACCACAGGAAACACATTATGTCCATGTATAACTGAAGTGGTGCTGAGTAGGAAGGACTGTGTCAAGTGTCACACAGCCAGTGAGGATACACTGATGTAGACTGTTTAGTGGAATTTCCAGGGAATAGAGCATGATCTGTGAGATGGACTGTTCAACTCTTTTCTGTCAGGAAGACTGTGGACTGCTCTGTTGCTGGGCAGACATGGTTGTCTCAGAAATGCCAGATGTCTGTGAAATTGCTGGATGTTTCAGCTCCTTCCCATGTACTCTGACCTTTTGCGATTGGACAGTCTGAGTCATCAGTCCTTAGAGATTGTATAATTCTATTTCAAACATGCTGAGCCATATCTTTAAGTGGTAGGGACAGCATGCTGCACTGGTCGACAATAGAACCACGGAGGTTGGGAGTTCTGTCTTTCAGTGGCCATACCAGAGTGTTGATCTCATTTATGGCCATCCACTCTTGCTACGCTTCTTTAGAAATGAGATAATTTGACAGGTGAGGTAAGGACATGAATGATTACCACAAAGCCTAATGAGATGCAAGCAAAACCTGCTCAGACAGTCAGTGCTGCAGGATAGGTAAAGAGGCTGCAAGAATTGGCAAAACTTAAGGTGACATCAATGGATCCAAAACAGGGAATAGATAACTGTCTTTTATTGATTGCTGCATGGATCCAGACTTCATGTGGCCACCAGCCACAAGCCTGGGGGTTTCCTCTTGACACCGCCATATATATATATATATATATATATATATATATATATATATTCTTTTTTTTCTTGGTCATTCTTATATTTAACTAGATTTCGATGTTGCTGCAGCAGCTATCAGGTTTTTCCCACATTCTCCGAATCAGCTTGCCAAACTCATATTTTGCAAACTTGGGTGTGGGATGCCTATTATTCATTTAACTGACGGATCATTGTGAATGCAGTTTCTTTTTTTGGAGGAATTTCTGCTGCTTGTCTCAGATTTCTCCCTTTGGCATTGTTGCACATCTCAACTGTTCTCTATTGTCTTCAGAGTGTCAGAGGTCAACAGTCTCCTGACAGCCTATAGTTGGTGCATGTTTAGAATTGGGCAGCATTTTTTTTTTATAAATGTATAGTGGATGAGGCAGAAATGTACTTAATACGGTTCATGGGGTTCATTGACATATCATCTTTGGATTACTTGAAATTAAACAATTCTGCTGAAATTGTGTTATTTTGTTTTGAGATCATTTTGTCAGATGCTGTTCTGGATGGGCTGACAGAAACAAGAATCCTGTATAATTAGACCCATGTTGCTTCAATTTAGAACATTATTCAGACTGTTCCAAACATCACTGCCTTATGGCCTCTTTTTCTCTCTGTGCACTGGAGTCTGACCTTTGACTAAAACACTAACTTTAAACTTTGCTATCCCAACGGAAATTGATTTGCAGTCAAGGCTACAACAGAGCTACAAAGAGCTCATTTGGGATCAGACAAAGACAGAGACACTGCTACCAATTCAATTAAATACAAACATTAAGGATTAGGACCCAGGCATGATGTAAAGTGCAATGTAAACTCTTGTAAATAATAAAGTGCTTCGACAGAAATGCAGATGCAAATGTATTCAAGCTTTTAGCTACAAAAATAAAAGAGACTCTGGTGCGGCATGTCTTTGTTTTTTTTTTGCTTCTGTAGTGGCAGTCTGATTAGGGCATTCGAGGATACAGCAGACCTTTTGATGACTGTTACTGGAAGGTAAATGTCATGAAGTTTGTTGCAACCAAAACATTCCCTTTACTCTCCAACTTAACCAGCATTGTCAGGTGACCATATCAGGCCAAAAGACAAAAATCCTTGACGTGAATGTGAGAATGTGAAATCAAAAACAATGTCAGTGTCCTTGTCCTTGCGTGCGTGCGTGCGTGCGTGCGTGCGTGTGTGCGTGCGTGCATGTGTGTGTGTGTGTGTATTGCTTGACATTTAGGTCTTGGTTCAGTGTCATGATGGCTAGAGCAGATTTGAAAATGATCCAAAATGACTGTGTGTGGGTGAATATTCATTGATGCCGCTTGCACATAATAAACTGAGGTTTCTGTTGTTGCAACTTCTGTAATTATTTAATTTACATTGCTTGTTTATGACTCTATATACATTCAAAATGTAAACCCTGAGGTGTTAAATACCTTTAGATCTGTACCTTATGTTTTCTATTGTTGGAGCCTGGCTGTAATTCACAGCTTAACCTATTTACAGCCCTGTTGCCATGCTAGGGGACTGAGAGGGCGAGCTCTCAAAGCTGCTCAGAGTAAACGGCCTCTGCTATGCAAATAAATGATGCAATAAAATGTATAACATGGTGTTTTTCTGCAAGCAATGTCTGGGCAACGGTAAACTCTCTCCACATGTTTAATTAACAAGGAATATAAAAGGCGAACTCTGAATGAGCAGCAAGAGCTGCAGGAGGCAATTTGGGTTTAAGATCGTCATTTCAGATGCCTGGAATGCTAAGTGCTGAGTTTCCCTGAACAGGCTCTCATATCAGCTGGTGGGAGACTAGCTGTGCACAAAACTCTGATCCTGGCTAATGCTTACGGTAGCACTTTATCAACAGAACATCTGATAACATGACCAGCAGACTGCAAATAATGCTCAGGTTCAATGTAATGAGAGAGCCAGCACTGGGAGAAACCTCATATCGAGGCATTTGCTCAACAACAAAAATCTCCATCTTAGCAATTCATTAACTCGGTTTTCCTGTTTGTAATTGAAATCAACTTGCTTCAAGAGTTTTCATGAGAATACTTTCTGTTGGTAGTTTTACAGCCATTGACCTTATTCTATTCTTAGTCTTGTTTTCAGATATTTACATGCACTTTTGGAAAATACCTGAAACAATAGGAACTGCACGTGGAACAAATAAAACAGGCTTACCCCATTGGCAGAAATGTTTAATTTCTCAGGAGAATAAGCTTTGGAAGGCTTAATACAAAACTAGCTGGCTTGTTAGGCTAGATGTTTTAGCAGCAAGACTATGAATCACTGATGCGTTTATTTGTGCCAGTGAAGTGTTCAAATTCTGAGAAATGCGATGCAGACATATTGCTGCTCGCTGGTGCAGGGTGAGCGGTGTGCAGGTGTCAGCTGTCAGGTGTGCCGCAGTAGGATTATGGGTTAGGCTGTGTACCACCCCTATCCTATAATAACACCCACAGAAGCCTGGCCACCTGCCGCCACATCTCAGAGGAGCTCGTCTCTTCCGACTGCTAGGAAGCAGGAAGCCTCCACACTTTAAAACCACCTTCCAGCCACACTAAACCCTGCTCTTCAGCTCGGTAACAACCAGCACTTAACTGAGCCAGACAACAAAGTGCTGTCACACTGGCAGAGTTTAAGTGTTACACTGACATGACTAAAAGCATGCTGCTGTAATCTGCCACAAGCTCCACCCTATCATAAGTAGTTTTTTTTTAGAAAAATAACTTTTTCCTACAATGCTATAAACAGGAATAAACAGAAAGCAGGGCTTATTTACAAGCATGTCACGTTGTCAACAATATCGTGTTTAAAGCAATAGAATCAGATCTGTGAGCATTAAATACAATAAACCACTATATTTCCTCTATCTGCTCTACAGTATAACAATGTGCAGATGGTTAATTTTTTTTCTTTCTTTTCATTTCCAGCTGATCCCATTGATGTTCTGCGAGTGCTGGATCTGTCAGAGAACATGGAGGGGGTGTCCTTGGAGGCTGGTCTCTGCACCAGCAGGAGGGGCTTGGAGGATAGCGACCTGGCCTACAATATAGACAAAATCCAGCTCAGTGCTCCAACCAAACAGCTCTTCCCTGGTAGTGGACTTTTATCCAATGAGGATTTCTAAAAAAAGGCAAAAAGCCCTCAAATGTGTCACTTTTGTGAGGGATTCTCTCCTCAGTAAAACTTTAAGAGATCTGACTTTGAACTCCCTTTACGCTTTCTCATGGGTGCTCACTGCCTTCATGGGTAATATGTTGCATCAGTATTAGCTTTACTCAGGTCTCACAGGCAGCGTGTGGCGCACGCATGTTACAAAAATATCTGTTCCCTGCTATGCTCTCTCTTGTATGACTTACCAGCTCTTCTCTTCTCTTCTCTTCTCTTCTCTTCTCTTCTCTTCTCTTCTCTTCTCTTCTCTTCTCTTCTCTTCTCTTCTCTTCTCTTCTCTTCTCTCTCTTCTCTTCTCTTCTCTTCTCTTCTCTTCTCTTCTCTCTCATCTCTTCTCTTCTCTTCTCTTATCCTCTCCTCTCCTCTCCTCTCCCCTCCTCTCCTCTCCTCTCCCAGATTCCACCAAATTTCCAGAGAATTTCTCTGTGATGGCTACAGTGCGAGCCAAAAAGGGCTCCCAGTTCTTCCTGCTTTCAGTGTATGATGACCAGGGGGTACAGCAGCTGGGACTGGAAGTGGGCCGTTCGCCTGTCTTCCTGTATGAGGACCAGCATGGGCAGCCCACACCGGAATTGTATCCCATCTTCAAGAAGCTCGACCTGGCTGATGGAAAGTGGGTAGTTTAAGGGCCTATAGCATCGCCATTAGAGAAGATATTAATGAAATATCTGCATTTCTGTTGATTTAACAGCACACTGTATCTGTGGCGTGTTTGCAGTAGATCAGACTCACCAGCACTGTGTAATTTATATTACAGTAACTGTGGTTGTATAATTTCCCAAGCCTTGAAATCTGAGGTGGGCCTCACATTTCTGTAGCCTGATTCATACAGCTCACTCCATGTGCTTAACTTTAAGTGACCTTAAAGTTAATAAGATGCTTGTGAAGTGCTTGCTTCAATGATTTGAGGAAATCAATTCTTCACATTCTCAGGCTCAAATGCACTTCTAGTTTGCCTCACTTGAAAGAGGTGTGAAACAGCTCTTTCCATCAGTGATTCTGCTGGGTAACAGGCAAAATACTTGCACATCTACATTTCCACAATACCTCCCTCCAAGGCTCAACCGTCTGTAAACTCTCTCTCACACTTTGTTCTTTCAGATGGCACAGGATAGCCTACAGTGTGCAGGACAAGTCTGTGACCCTCTACTTAGACTGTAAGACGGTAGAGACCCTGGATCTGCTGCGAGGGGACAACGCTGTAGTCAGCACAGACGGTGTCACTGTGTTTGGCACTCGGCTGCTAGACGAAGATGTATTTGAGGTAGGATATTATAAAATTATGGGAGCCTCTGAAACCAAGTGTAATTTTGTTTTTGTTTTATTATTGTATTTATCCAAAGATTCAACAGGTCTGTTTGGGCAGTTACTAAGAAGAATAACATATAGAATAAAAAAGGCAGTTGATTGCCAGCAAGTGTGTTTCTTTGTGAATATCTTCATTAAAGTTGACAAAGGAAGTAAGTGAGAGTCGGTATCATGTGAACTTTGCGTTATTATGTAAGTATATAGGTTTGATCATGGGGAACTGTTTCACTGGAGTAATATGCAATGCATATTATTTGAATTATCTGACAAGGCACTGTAGGACACTTTCAGTGTGTTTTATCCACACTGCTGCTGACTTGAACATTTCTATAGCCAGTTGACCAAAGTGATAAGAATTTGGATAGTTTGTTGATCAGATTAGAAAACCTCTTCATGCTGCACCAATGGTCAGTCATTGCTAATATCCACTTTCTTTTAAATTCTTCCCAAGATCTAAAACATACCATATATCAGGCCTACATTTGGAGAAATATGCATAGAAATGCACAATAAATAAGATCTTGGGTTTGAATAGTTTCCTCTATAACTTGAATGGATACATCATATTGTATATGATCTATACAGTATCATACAATTGTGTCTAGGAAATGGTTGGATAAGCACAACGTAAATTGTATTTGGTACTGTGGAATTCCCCCCCCCCCCCCCCCCACCTTTAAAGCTACTTAAGAAAAGATTTAAATGGGAAAATCGGGCTATTGGGTGACAGGGGTCTTAGGTCAATGAAGTGCTGCAAGAACAAAGCAATGCAGAAGAAAAGAAGTGTTTGGGAGGGAGTGGGGATGAGGGGACGTGCTGTTCAGACATGCTCAGCCTCATCATTTCCATTGCAAAGCCAATGCCACATTCTTTTTGCTTTTTGGACTTGTCAGTATAGATCTGTCTGTGTTGATGTGAGCTTGAATGGCCAGCTGTGCATTAAGAAACATGCTTCTTGTATGTATGTATGTATCACAGATAAAGTTACTAAAGTCCCTCCAAATTGTGTCTTCCTAAAAATAAGATAATTTTAAGTACACATCTTGAGTTAAGAGCATTAGAATATGCGTCCACGTGTATCAGTATGTTGGGAAAACAAGGATGAGCCAGAAGATTCAGACTAAGCTCTGGGAGTGTCCAGTCCAATTCCTCTTTTTCTCTGCAGTAACCTTTATTGTCATAAGTCATTTTCTGTGCTTCCCATGACAATATGCAACCCCTGCTCTATTGTCATTCCCAATGAGGCTCCACTCTAAATCTCTCGCCCACAGCATGAAATAGAGATCAGCTCAAGCCCTTTCCCCTGCCATGTCCTCGAGGCTCTGTGTCTGCTCAGCAATGGAGCAAGAAAGAAAGAAAGGGAAAGATAGACAGAGATATAAGGTGCAGTCAAGTTCAGAGAAATGACCTTCTCCCCAAACCTCTGTCCTCTCAGTGTCCCGAGAATACCCCACAGTTTGCAAAAGGGAACATACTGTTAAACTTAGAGTGTTGTTATCACTCCCTATTGGCCTAATAGACAGAAACCACAGCCTTCTGTGAATTTCACTAGGAGAAAACCAGGGTTTTGCTTGTGTAGTCAATAACTAGCTTCCACACATTAACCTTATCTTCCTTATGACCTAAGTAAGTGACCTAACCCTCCAATGCTATAAGTTACACTACACCCTATCCCTCTCAGACACTGACAGACATTTCAGTTTTTAAATTACTTTATACCCCACTCGTTTCAGCTTTGGCCTTATTCAAAAACACTCCCATGCCCTTATTCATCATCCTATGTGTAGAGATGATACATTATTTGTGGTGATGACTATTACTCCTCATCTGTTGATCGGATCCATCCTTTAGTCCAACCCATGCAGTTTGTGTGGTCATTATGCTCATGTGTATCGAAGTTTGCACTTAATTTAATCTAGAAATTGAGTCTTAATATCTTGTTTTCTGTGGAGTAAGTGAAACATTCTCAAATGAGCCATCTGTTTTAGATTTTTCATTGAAATATGTGATGGGAAAATATGAGTTTCAGCATTTACAGTATAATATACATTCACAGCTATGCATATATGTCTGGCTGTGCATATCTAAGTATCAGTGTTGTACACCTCGGATGAGGCTGGTACCAGGGGAGGAGAGATTAATCAGGATGTTCCCAGGCCTTGCTCCTGGGGGAGGAGGCCGGTGTTCCGGCCCAGTTCTCTCAGTGTGGGAGCTCAGCGTGGGAGCATTGGGGCTGTGGTCAGCCACTAATGTCTCCATATTGCTTCCAGATTGTCCAAAAAATGACTACAGAAGTTGGGTGTTCAAGCTCAACACTTGCTCTGCTTGCATTCACAGTAAAGCAAACATCAAACTGTCCACAAGTTTGGAGCTCCTTCTTGGCCGCTGTGTGCCCTGTGTATGTGGCTCCAACACGCTGACTGCTTCGATAAGATCCAGACCGGTGCTTATTTGTTAGGAAATTCTGATCCTTTTGATGTTTTTTGCTCACTGTTACAGACATGTTGAAACCAAGACCTATCAAGCATATAATTAAAGGCAGCTTTATTTAAATGTTTAGCAACCCCATCGCTTTACCACACAAATCGGAAAAGCACATTAAATCGGGTCAAGGTCTGTTTAAGTCATAATTTGCCTTATGTCTGATGGTGGTCAGATGTTTTTGGTCAGTCGTGAACATATGTTGCACTTTAAGCAGATGGGGATCATCAAAATGCTGATTCATTACAGTGAGTTTAATTTCTGTTTTTTCCTTCACCCACACGAGGTTGTGACTTACACAAAAAGGCAAGTCATTTTTTAGAGATTGAGATCTGATTAAGGCACTGCAAATGAGTGAACAGCAACTTATATAAGATCGAGTTAGTTGTGATTTGATTGGCAAGTTGGCACCACATACCTCATTGCAGACATGAGGGGAAAGCAAAGAGGTCACTCTCTGAAACACTAATGAACATTTGCCAACAGAGCCATGTGTGACTTCATGCAGGGTGTATGCGAGCCATCAGAAATGTGTGGATTCAGCTGAGGAGTTTTACTTTTCAGGACACCCACACATCATCTTCTGATGTCTTTGCCCCGTCCTAAATGGAGAATGGCAGAGCACACATGATTTTGGGCAACACATTACTCGCTGAGTGTTTCTAGAGGAGAGAGCCCCTGCTAGGCAAGAAAAACAGGAAAACTTATCTGTGAAAGTGTTGCCTTTCATCTCAAATTGAGATTGGATTAGATTGGATTAACTCCCCGTTGTCTTTCTCTCTCGCCCTTTCTCTCTCTGTCTCTCACCTCAGAGTGCAATCTTTTCCTTTGGTTGACACTGGCTTTTGGCTAAAACAGGAAGAAAAAAGGATAGGTGGATAACAACTCCTTTCATGTTTGATGTCATAAATGAAAGCATAATGTCCACGGTCATTCCTAGTTTTAGAGTTTTATGTATGGTGATCCAGACTTTGCGTAGACTTTCTTTGCTGACCGTCATGAGCTGTATTAGAAGATATATGGGCTGGTGGCGGGTAATGGAGAAGCAATATGTTTTGATTTCTTTCACCTCTGGCCACTAAAGCCTAATTAAAGAGATTAAAATGAGACTATAATCACCACAGTATCCAGCAGTTAATCTGACTTGATTTATCACAAATGGCTGCCCAGCTGTCCCTGGATAACATTTCACCCGGCAATATGTTTGCAGTGGCCTGTCAGTTACATAGATTCTTATCCCTAATGTAATCTAAACGTTGTCAAACACTGTGCCATGGGGCTGCCTGCTTTTGGTTTATATTGAATTACTTTCCGACTTGTGTGTCAGAGAATTAGCACTGCAGCATGCAGAGACATTCACTATCAACTGATCTTTTGAATATATTTCTTTATTCATTATTTAACCTAAAAAATGTCACAAATAATGACAAATGCCCATCAAAACGTATTTGAGCCACACTTGATGTGTTAATACTGTTGTCTTAACTAATACTATTTATTTTATAGTAATATGTAAGAGAGAAAAGCATTTGCAAACCACTGTTTTTGGTATTTTACTTGACAATTTTGTATCTCAGCACTACAGAGCATTATGTAATAATATAATGTTGACAGAAGACAAGAGTGATGTTGAGTGTAAGGCCATTAAAGCTAACAGAGGCTCTGGGCTTATTGCTGCAGGGTCCAGAAGTGCTGTTTCTGTGCACGTTTGTGTATACACACTGGCTACACCTCCAGGGCAGAATAGGAAGTGAAAGGTCCTGGGGGGGGGGGGGGGGCGGGCTATTTGACTGTTTTGTGTACACAATCAGGCCCCTCTTGGAGTTATGGGAACACAGAGAAGCAATAGTCAGTAGCAATAGCAGTAGTGGCAATTTGATGATGCTACTTTATTATACTTTACTTTACATTAGGGCTGCAACTAACGATTATTTTCATAATTGATTAATCTGTCGATTATTTTCTCGATTAATCGATTAGTTGTTTGGTCGTTAAAAAGTCAGAAAATGGTGAAAAATGTGGATCAGTGTTTCCCAAACGCCCAAGATGACGTCCTCAAATGTCTTGTTTTGTCCACAACTCAAAGATATTCAGTTTAGTGTCACAGAAGAGAGAAGAAACTAGAAAATATTCACATTTAACAAGCTGGAATTAAAGAATTTTTAATTTTGTCTTAAAAAAATTACTCAAACCGACTAATCGATTATCAAAATAGTTGGCGATTAATTTAAAAGTTGACAACTAATCGATTAATCGATTAATCGATTAATCGTTGCAGCTCTACTTTACATCTGCAGCAAGTTTTCTGTTTGCTTAGTATCTGTGGCTTATTGTTACAGGTTCAGTCTTGTGGTCTCTGATCTCTTCACTTTGCATTATTGCAGCTGCTGTGTTTCTGTCAGTACTCCATTTAGATGATTCGGCTTCTCCTGTATGCTTGGCTTTATAACATGACACTTGTCTGTCATTTCTGTCTGCTCTCTGGTTTATTTCAGGGAGATATTCAGCAGCTACTGATTCTGGAGGACCCCCAGGCTGCTGCCAACTACTGTGTAGACTATATACCAGACTGCGACTTTGCGTTGCCCTACAATGGCAAATCCCTGGTCTTGCAGGAGGTTAGTACTGCCACCAACAGGAAGCAATACCTAAAACCCACGGACATTTTTGTACAGTTCTTTGACAGTTGATACTATAAACTATAGCTTTAGGTCACCTCAATTAACTGCAGACACAAAGGTCTGGATATCTCGATTCATTGTATTGTTTCATTGTGTTTTCCACATTTCCTCAGAGGCCCTGTGTTTTCATTATGTTTTAAGAAATATGATGAGCTTCTACTTCTAGCACTCATGTTAAAACAAGATTGTGTCCTTCTGGCTGCTAAAGTGGACTTGCAGAAGCCCTTGCTTCACAGCCAACCAGTAAAAGGACCTCAAACATGTCTATCAGTTGAGCTATGCGTCCCTAAGACTCATATGATTTACAAGCAGCCAACAGCCCTAGCCAAGAAGAGGTCTAAGTACAGTGCAACCATACTGAGTGTTTGCAAAAAGAGACTTGAGAGATTAAGACAGAATAGGCCATCAGTCAAAGGAGAAGTCTTCTTTCAAATGCAGCCAGCAGTGGAGCATTCTTAAGGTCAGGTGTTCTCACTCACACACACACACACACACACACACGCACACACACACACACACATAGAGCCAGGAGCCTATAACTCAAACATGATATAATAGCTCTTCACCCTCCTCAAGGCATTCATAAAACATTGAATCAATCATGGATATGAATTACTGTATATTTATTTGGTGGTGTGTGAAAGATAGAGATAAGGAGGCAGCCAGAGGAATAGAGGCGGAGAGGTGTGTGTGTGTGTGTGTGTGTGTGTGTGTGTGTGTGTGCGTGTGTGTGGGGGGGCTGGGGTTCAAGGAATACACAGTTTTAACTGAACACTTAAATGTCTTATTTTTCATTCCACATGCATACACGTATATGCATGCACCCTCATGTGAGTGGATGTGTGCGCCTGGTCATCGATTATGCTCTAGAGATGGCTCATTAATGGGTGTGAGCCCAGCTGGCTTCTAAAGAACTACAGCTGAGCAATGAGCTCTGAATCCAGAACATGTCAACATCTGTCACCCCACTGACCTACTTCCCCAAACATTCTCCATTACACACTGACCTTGTTTACAAGTGTGTCTAAATCACATCACTGATGTCTTTCACAGAGTGGGCCTTTAGCGTCATTTTTAGACAGAGGCCATTCATATCACTGACATGAAATGGGCATCACTCTGGAGGATGACACAACCCATATTTGTTCACTTGCCAGAGCACACTAAGAATTAGCAGATGACAGACTGGGTGACCCCTGACCACATGAGCAAATATGTCTCTCATTTCATGTTTGCTTTTGGTTGGTAGTAGGTGTTGTCTGACCCTATAAGGGTGTCACAAGACATGTAGGCATCACTTTACTTTTTCAGGCTATTTTCCTGGTTGTATTTTCATTCACAACAGTGTTTGCTTTTTCTCCATCCTCCACTTGTGCCCTCATCTTGCATTCCCTTTTTCATAAAAGAACTCCCAACTTGGGTCTGATGCTCTGATGCAAAGTGACCAGCCTGATGAACCAAAGGAGCACTCCAAAAAGGAAAGGAAAGGCAAAAAGAACAAAAAGAAGAGGGACAAAGGCTCTAACGGCAAAGGAAAAGGCAAAGGCAAGGGCAAGGGCAAGAAGGGATCCAGAAAGAAGAAACATGAAGAGGAGGGTCTCGAGGATGGCTTCCTTAGAGTGTCCACAACACTGCCTGAGTATCTGTCTCAAGAACCCTTTCAGCCCACAGAGTTGCCAGATTTTAAGAGCGCCCTAGAAACTGTCATCCTAACTGAAGACTTCAACAAGACCCTCATGGAGATGCCCACACATGAGCCTGACTCTACAACAGAGTCCCCCCCTGTGGTGCCAAGTGCATTGCCTGAATCAAAGGTTTCTGAGGAGGTAGACAAGTTTACTTGTAGATGCCCTCCACCCCAACCCCCTGCTGCCATTTGCAGTTCTAACCGATCACTCCCCTAATACCTCCTAACCATAGAGAGCACCTCTTCCCTCTCCAGTTGCTTACCACCACCACTAACCAGCACCATCCTAATCATCACCTCTACTGCATCCCTAGCAGAAAACATTCAGAATGCATCTTAAATGAGATATATTTTTTTTAATGGTCGTACTATGTGTCTTCTGCCTGTGTTTTTCGTAGAACACGCTGTAGTACATGCATACCGCATATTCGAAAAGCATGGTATGCATGGTACATACAGTATTTATCTTCCTGTATGCGACCTACAGAATGAGTATTGGGTTTACAGTTCATTCGATGTGAATATATGCTCAGATACTATCTACATTAACATACAACTGTATATCTTTTTTTTTTTATCCAATCAATTTCTAACTTCTCACTTCAACAAACAAGGAATGTTTGTATATGTCTCTTTCATGTTTATTATTTGCTAATTTGCCAAATGAACTAATTTCTCACGCTCATGCCGTTTCTGTAGCTGTTGCAATCACTGCCATGCTGCCACATGAATCTGACTAGTCCATTAGCTAATTACACTCCAGCATTGTAATTACCTGCAAACCCGTCACCCGGATAATCAACACATTCCCATAAAATCTACCTGTTTTGCTAACATTCACACCATGCATTACAAAATGTGCCATTACTCTGAAGCACTGGGCACTAATGAGAAGAGCTCAGTGTCCCCTGGCTCATGTTTGCTATGACTCATTTAAGCCTGTGTTGGCCTGCAGGAGGACAAGCCAGTGAAGAAGCCAGTGATGGAGGAGCATGTAGATGACCTTTACGGAGACCTCTATGATGATCTCTCAGTTTCCACGGTAACAGTGGGCCCAAATGTTACTGAATATGAGGTAGGTTAAGTGCAAAAGCAAGAAATGTCTCAGCACAAAATCACTGAGGGGCTATTTTGGTATTCACTACACCTGAATGGAGTTTTTTCATTCCGACAGATTCTCGAATATGAAGATTACAAGAATGGCACAGAGTCAGAGTATGAAGAGTATGAAATATACGAGGACGGCTTTGAATTTGCAGAGCGGGAAAGAGCAGGGACGTGGG
This sequence comes from Gymnocephalus cernua, assembly GCA_023631565.1. NCBI lineage: Eukaryota > Metazoa > Chordata > Actinopteri > Perciformes > Percidae > Gymnocephalus > Gymnocephalus cernua. The sequence continues at coordinate 15,777,224 of CM042441.1, forward strand.
ATGGAGAGGTAAATCTCAGAGTGAACTCGTACATTAAGTGAGTGGTCACATCTTCAATTGCCTGTGTCAAGTGAATTCTAACGATCCACATTTATTCATCTGTTTCTCCTCCTCAGGCTAGCCTCAGAGCAGAGAAAGGCCAGAAGGGAGAGCCAGCTATTATTGAGCCGGTGAGCTGCTTGAGACATTTATTGAACAGCCCAGTAGCTTTAGTTATGAGCATGGGAATGAGTTGATACTCTCCTAATGTACATTATATTCTATATGTGCTTTGTTTCTAGGGTATGATAGCGGAAGGACCCCCAGGTCTACCAGGGCAACAGGTAAGCCAATTCACTGCCTGAACATAGAAGAAAATGGAAATTCTGATGGTGCCTTGTCTCTGTAATTATACAGGATGTGGCAGAATGTAACATACGTAGGAGCTGTCCAGATATGGAACAAAATGTTGAGAATTCTGGATTCTAGCAATCAGGATGCAATGTGATGTTTTCAGAAAAGGAAGCAGGTGTTTTTTAGGGGTGACCACCCTAAAAATACACCCCTGCACTATGATGCAATGGAAGATGGCACTTTTTTAAAAGACTGATGATATTTTATTCATATTTAGTCATTTTATTTTATTTTATTAGGTTACCATTTGAAAACTGGCCGCTGACAACAGATGAAAATGTGCCTGTTGTGCGGCTGGGTTGGCTCAGTGGGTAGAGCATGCGCACATATACTGAGAGGTTTATTCCTCAACGCAGAAGTCCAGGGTTCGAATCTGACCTGTGACAATTTCCTGCATGTCTTCCCCCTCTCTCTCCCCTTTCTCACCTAGCTGCCCTGTCAAATTAAAGGCGGAAAAGCCCAACAAAAATGATCTGAAAAGACAATGTGCCTGTTGAGCCAACTCTGGCTCATTTAGAGTTACTTTGCTGTTGATTAACGAGCACTGTCCCTGTCAACTAAACAAATAAATGAAATGAAATATTAAAAGTGCATCAACACAAAAAAGTAAATATATTTAAATTCGAAGCTATATAAATATATAAAAAGGGATTATTGTAACGCATTCAGAGGGTTATGATATTATTTAGAAGGAACGTATCATTTTGTTAAAAACTTCTTCTGTAATGTTTGTTTGAGTGCTGTGAATGTTTCTTTTGCAGGGGCTCGCTGGCCCAGCTGGCCCAACAGGCCGTCCAGGACCCGCGGGAGACCCTGGTGAATTGGTGAGTGAGAGACCTCACATTGAAACATGTCCAGTCCTGAACTGAACACTTCAGGGACACATGTTGACTCACACGTTTGACCTGATTTTTCTTTATTTCTTTCTTTTTTATTTCTTTCTTTCTTTCTTACACACACACACACACACACACACACACACACACACACACACACACACACACACACACACACACACACACACACACACACACACACACACACACACACACACACACAGATGCTCTGTCAGTCCCCAGTTATAGGTTGTTTCTATCATTTTGCTTTTACTATCATAGCTTAATTTCTAATCATTCATTTATAGGTTTAACAGTCTAGTGTCAATGTAACACCATACATTAATTGCAACCGATGTTATAAAAAACTAACCACTTGTGTGTATATATACACATATATATATATATTTTTAAAAACAAAAAAATAAATAAATTCACCAATGAGGTAAGATAATTAAACATATTTCCACTTCTGCTTCACTTGTTCCTCGAAACAAGTGTCAGTCATTTGACAAAAGGCAGCACGGAGAAAGTTACCCTTGATCCATAAAATATTGGATTAGTAGAGGAATGTATCTTAACCATTTGCATACATATCAGATAACAGGCTCAATGCTGCATTAAATGGCTTGTTAAAATAGATATTTACAGTGTGTAAACAGAAGATAAGGCATGTTACATGCCCTGTGGAAATAAAGCAAAGGTTGTTTTGATTGGATTGCAGGGCTGTTTCTCTCTCTCTCTCTCTCTCTCTCTCTCTCTCTCTCTCACACTCACACTCACACTCACACTCACACTCACACACACACACACACACACACACAGTAGCCGTGCGTATCATTTACCCGACTTGTCTTTTCAGGGACCCCCAGGACGTCCTGGTCTTGCTGGGGTTGATGGGATTCCAGGTTCTCCAGGAACCCTGTTGATGCTACCAGTAAGAAATTACAGCACACTCATGCATGCATGTGCACTCACACGCACACACACACACACATTTTCCCAATGTGATGTAGTGGCATACGACCACAAGGGGGGGCTGTGTGATTGTACACTATTTACATTTGGGGAATCCTGCAGTGGGAACTGAATCCTCTTTTTCACTGCCTCCAGTTCCAGTATGGAGGTGATTCCCAGAAAGGACCTGTGGTGTCTCCCCAGGAGGCACAGGCACAGGCTATCCTCCAACAGACCAAGGTACACTTCACAGGAACTAATACTTTGGTGTCATCCTGCCATATCATAACATCAGCAACTATTGCAATCATTTGACATCAATTTTATGCTGTATGAAGACCAGTTCATTGCGTATTAAAAGTCAAACGGTACCTTGTGCATCGTACATAAACCACCCAGTTGTGTTTTTCTTCCAGCTGTCACTAGCGGGATCTCCAGGTCCAATGGGTCTTACAGGGCGACCAGGCCCAGTGGTAAGGCACTCCACTAACCTTGACCAAAGTTGCATCATACCTCAAGGGCTCCTGCACCCTTTAACCTCAATTTCACATTCTGCCTGACCAGGCACAAGCTCTACTCTCTCCCTCTCTTCCTAAACTCATCATTATGCATGCTCAGTATGTTTTAATTGCTTGTGAAATCACTGCAGGTTTGCAAACATGAACAGATTTTATATTTAGTGCATTTGGTTTGGAATTTGAGTTGAAGATTTGAATGCTCCTGTGCATCATGTCATGCTTACCGGTAAATGAAAAATTGTTTTTGTTTTGCAGGGAGTTCAAGGTCCCTCTGGGCTTAAAGGAGACAGCGGAGACATTGGCCCTTCTGTAAGACCAGACATTCTTTTTATTTCACTACTAGCTTCCATCATGTCACGCTTTTTTGTCACACTATTCATTTCCTTCTGTCCTCTTGCCTTCTTTTTTTACACATTTTTTACACATTTGTCTGCTCTCTTCCTTTCTCATAAAAGGGACCACGTGGGTTGATAGGCTCTCCAGGAATCAATGGAAAGCCAGGAAAGAGGGTGAGATATCTTGAGTATTGCAGCATACTGATGTCCTAGAACGCCAAACCTATTTTAACTGATTGTGTATCTCGTAGGGGCCTGCAGGAGCGGACGGAGGTCGCGGAGCTCCAGGTGAAACAGGCTCTAAGGTAAACTCTTTGAGATCTCACTGCACTGCAATGCAGTAGTGGTAATCTCAACTAATTGAGCTGCATTCAATAACCCACAGATTTGTATGTATTTACAGCTTTACTGCTTATTTGGATATTAGTTGTGTAAATGTTACATTGCCAGTTGTAAGCACCTTATTTCTGATGTTTGGTGTTGAGTTCTCATGGATTCCGTTTTCTGTTTCCATGAACACAACAATGCCACACATGTTTAGGCAGCTAGGTCTTATATGATAACAAACTATCTCCACTTGCAAGTGTAAGCCTTTAGGTTTTCAGCAGCCCACAGCTTATTATATGTATTGACAACAAGGCAACTCAATACCTAACAGCTGCAGGATGAGCTTAGCAAATAAATCAGGCTCCCTTGATGCTGGGTCTGACAGAACAGCAGAGTCTTTATCAGTCAAAGCAGCATTTTAGCAGACCTACAGCTAATCTGAAAGCTCACTCTCCCCAACACAAACTCCGAGCAGATGGGAGGCTCTGCCAGGGGAGACTTTCAGTACAATTCTGCTAATGTTTACACATTACCGTATGTGTGTGTGTTTCAGGGTTTAATGCACTTGCTTCTCTATTACTTTTCAGGGTGACAGGGGTTTTGATGGCCTGCCAGGTCTCCCAGGAAACAAGGGACACAGAGTAAGTTAGATCTGGTAATTCAGCATTGACACTGTATTTATATAGTCATTCAGGCACTAACACGCTAACATGGCATGCATGAATACCTTACATATCACATGGCAGGTGTTTATTTGCACATTTTGATCATGATGATTGTGTTTTCTGAAAAGCATCTGCTGGATATTTCTCTGCTATAAACAGAACAGTCCTAAATATCTTGAGGCTTGCTGCTAATGCTTTTATCTTGTAGGGGGACAGAGGAAAGCCGGGTCCTTATGGGCCTGTTGGAGAGCCAGGAGAAAAGGTGAGTGCACAGTACTTAGCTAAATTTACTCGCAACAAACAAAGCCTAGAAAATACATCCTGCAGCAGTGTTTTGTTTTTCTTTATTTTTCCATCACACAAGGTTAAAAGAGAAACCTTTTCAGATCAGTGAATCAATACTACAAACCATTTAGATGGTAAAGCACCACAGATCAAAGCAGGCTTTACTGAAATTAAGTCATAAACACTTGAATTCTTTTATTCTGATACGCTGACCAGTTCATTCAGTATCAAGGTCTGCAAAAGACACGAAAGCTATGCAGTGCATCCCCTGACATAGAACTGAAAATATGAAAGATAGAAGCTCTGTCAAGATAGAATCCATCCATGCAGGTGGGCGGGGGAAATTTGAGCGAGCGGCCTATTAGTCTTTGCTCGAAGATAGTTGAGCCTTATCTGTCAGGCAGGGAATTTATTTAATGAGCTATTTTCACAGATTATGTCTTTGGGGATATAAATGTATCCATGCCTGAGGTTGTCTTAGCGAGGTGCATGAGATTTATGTGTTGAATCTGCTTCCGTCTTTGTTATTTTAGGGATCTGATGGACCTGTGGGGCCAGGAGGGCAACCAGGCGAACCCGTGAGTAACTGCATCTGGAACAATATAATAATCCCTCTTAATGCGCCTAATTTCATGTTGATTGTTTCTCTACATTAACATACTTCATGTAGAAGATGTATTTATCAAGTCTGTGCTTTGGGTTCTCAGAAATAAGCTAACACAAAAAATGTCTTGGTGCAGAATCACAGAAACAAATGATTTCCACGAGAAACCAAGAGGGGATTGCAGGAGATCACTAGCATTAAGCTCAAGCAGATGTTTAAGCCAAAATCTTACAGAAGAACTTGAACAGAACAACATCTAGTGCTTATACAAAACAAAAGAAACATTGCACAACAACTATAAAAAACTAGGACGGTCAAACCATATTAATGCTGCCAGTGTTGTGCATGAAGAGAGAAAAGGTCACTGGACAAAGGCGTGCAGTATGAACACAAGAATATGCAATGGCATAATATAACATATATGCCCTATGTTTAAAATCTGTCGATTATAACTGCAAAGTTACTTTTGATCATAGAGAGACCACTTCTCTTAAGAGCACCGTTGAAAGAAGCTGTCATTTTTTCTGTGTACCTCTGCAGTAAACACTGGTTGATTGATTATGACTCACACTCTATCTTTCTCACAGTAGGTGAGGTAGGGGCTCAGCGGGGTTCTGTCCCTCCAAATGGATCACTATGTGCAGGAAAGAAAAACGTGCTGTAAGAGGAAAGCTATGTTAAACTACAAAGATACGGGAAATGAGAGGCTTTGGCTATTTCAGAAGAGAGAAAAAGGAAGCAAAAAATGAGAACGTGATGGAGAAATTTGGTTGGTGGTGAAAGAGATAAGAGAGATGGAGAGAGGCAAGAGGAAAGAGACAGAAAGTCGGAGAGGGAAGAGATAAAATCCTGGCCTGAATGATTATATTTCCATATCAATCACTTCCCAGGAGATCACAGATGTGGCTTTGGAACAGGTGGCTTGGCCAGCCTACAAAGAGGAAGGCTGACAAAAACAGAGCACACACGCTCATGCAAACAGGGGCTAGTGCAGTCACCGTGGCTAGCACACACACACACGCACGCACGCAGGCAGGCACACACACACACACACACACACACACACACTAAAATGTATTATTTGTCTCTCACTGTTTTTCCCTCTCTCTCTTTCCTTAGTCCTGATTTATGATTTAGTATTCCACACTCACTCCATCTCATCATGAATGCAGGTTAGCGGCTGACTATTTGCTGTTTTTGTCTCCAGGGCTCTCGGGGTCTTGTTGGGCCGAGGGGGGCACCTGGCCCACCTGGCCAGCCGGTAAGTCAACATTGCCTTGATTGCAAGATCAGAGCTATTCAGTCTTTTCAACTCTATAAAAGGCCCTCTAGTGCCACTGACTGAAGATAAACTAGGAAGCTATTGAACTGTGTCTCTTTTTCCGATCAGACTTTGACATTTTATCTTTTCTGACATCTTGTATTTTGTCAGGGTATTCGTGGAACTGATGGAGTACAAGGGGCTAAGGGCAACCTGGTCAGTCCTGCTACCTTCTTTACCTAGTGTAATATATGTAAAAATAGGTATATGAAAATGAGCATGTGAGTAACAGTTTTTTAAAGTTATCTCAGCTACAGAAACATCAGCCAATGTGGCTTAGTGTGGCCGTCTAATGAACCTGTTAACCAGTCGTGTGATGTGGAGGCAGAGTGTGTGACTAGTAGTGTTTGTTGTTGTCAGGGTCCAGCTGGAGAGATAGGGCCCCCAGGTCAACAGGGAAATCCAGGAGTACAGGTACTGAATCAAAAAACAACTGTCCTGTCGCTTTGCGAGTTAATTCACTCATTACACATCCTATACATGTATTGAAGACATACAGACATGCTTCAAATATGAACCATCACTTACAAGCAGTTGCATAACACATTTTAATCTCTTACCTGTTTTACTCTTGTTTCTGTTTTATTTTTTACATCAACTGAATGTTTACTTGCCCTTCAGGTTTAGGAAATGATCTGCCCTTTAGGGCATATAAAAGCCTTTCACAATCCAAATGCATTAAACTAAAATGTATTCAGAATCCAAGGTTGTTTTTATTACCTCATTAAAAGAATGTTTATGGAGAAGCAAGGTTTTCATCGCACAACAACATGTAATTTTAAAATGTCATCAGAGACATTACAATCATGTAAAGAAGATGTAATCATATTTTAGCTCTCCAGCATGTCAACAAAACATCCAATCCCTCAGCTCACACAAGTTCATCCCCACATTCTGTGCATGACTCTTACATACACATATCATATGCATGCATACACACAGACTCAAGCAAAACCTCAACTCCCAGCCTTCTTCTAGTTTTGTGACACTTAACCTGATTGATGCTTTGTTCTGGTCCAGGGCTTGCCTGGTCCTCAGGGTCCCGTTGGATTGCCAGGAGAGAAGGTAGGTAGCATGTCTCTCACTTAATTTCAGATTTTAAAGCTGTGACCTTGTGACCCCTGTCATCACATACCCAGGAGAGGCCGGTGGAGCTGGAGAGTACGACACAACCATTCCTGGCTCCCATTCAGACAAGACAGGGCTAGACAGGAAATCAATACACAAGGAACACACACAGGCAAAACAGACACTAGGGACGGTCTTGGCCAGTGCACATCATGAGGCTGGACTGATAAAAGAAATAAAAAGTGGACTTAGTCATAAATGCAACATGTTTGGTAGAGGAGCAGCAAAGTGGGAAATGTGGTCTCTTAGGGATAAGTGAAGGTGCTATATCATATGTGCAGCTCATCTCAGTATTCATCCCTCTCTCTGTCCTATACAGGGTCCCCAGGGTAAACAAGGCATGCAGGGACTACCGGGCATTGATGGCCCTACCGTGAGTACAAATTAACACACAAATATATAAATGTATGCATTGGCATAAACGCATAAACATCCATGCATCCGTGAATACCTTTGCACATCCTGAATCTATTTACAGATAAATAAAGAGCCTACTCCATCAGTCAACACGGTGCTCACCTGACAAGACAAATGAATGACAGCTCCACAACATCAACTGATTTACTGTACTAGAAGAGTGTGCATCACACTGTAGCATGTCGTCCATTCGTTTTTTGATTATTTTTTTGGTATAGGATAGATAAATACATATATAGCTATATACAAACAAAAACCTATATTCCCCACATAATGACTGAAAGAGGACTAGACCCAGATGACCAGCCTCTACAGTATAGAATGCTGTACCTCAAGTATGTCAAATTCCAAATAAAAGCTTGCATGTTATACCAACAATACAACAAAATAGTTTTAATATGCATACATATTCAACCCAGAAGTTAGTTAAAGCTCCACTGTGAATTTTTTTGAGTTGATTCTTAGCAAAAAACCCTTTGTTCTTTCACAAATATGTGCTCATTCATGTGTAATTACTTCCACCAACTAATTAATACTAATAAAGTATTCTCGTACGCGTAGAATCTGCCATTTAGAATCATTCAGAATACATCAACAGGTAATTCTGCATATTTGTGTAAATTCCAAGTTTTATAGTTGCTACTTGCTTTACTAAATATAGCATGGTTGTGTATAACGCTAGAACGACGTCTATGATACGTTTCCTCGCGTCAATGTTGAAAAAGGATTGTCTACCTTGTAACATAAACGTAATAATGTGTGTCGTGATTTCCCTGGACTCGCGTAATGGAGTTGTAACACTGACTAGCTACAGCTAGAACAGCTGTGTGTAAACAATGGAGATACTAAGAGCTCATTTCGGTTTCTAGCGGCAGCAAATTTAATTTGCAGCTAGGGTCAGTCTAGGCACTCTCCGCTGGCTTGCGAGCTGGAAAAACAAAATTCTTGTCTGGCCAATCACATCGTGTATAGAGTCGGTGGGTGGGCTTATGGCTGCTGCTGCTGGCGAACAGCGGCCTTCTGGAAGACTTGGAGTTAAGCTTTTCTTTGAGAAAAGAACAAAAAACGGCACTGAAGTCATTCTTATAAAAGGAAGATGTGTTCGGAGCTTTGCCGACCAGATACGGCAAAAGTTTAGTCTATCAACTACTCCGCCACTTTCTTCGTTGCTCTGCCTGGTTGTTGCGCTATCCTATTGCATGCAGAGGGAGTTTGAAAAACAACTGTTTATCCCGCCCCTCGGATTGAGCCCTATCAATGGTGATGACGTCTGGATGTGGGTCTGGCTTGTCAGGCTAATGATTGTTCATGCTGCTCAGAGAAATATATTAAAAACACAAACCTCTGTTGCTTCTCTCCTATGCTGTGAACATTTGCCTTACACTATTAATCTTGTACAATATAAAGAATAACGATAGCACTGATACTTTACTAACATTAGCTTGCATATGTTTGGGAACCTGATAGCTGATGTTAGCAACGAAATGGTACCAAAATAACATAAAACTATGATTACACTGGAACGCTAATTTCAGGTTCGGCCACCGTAGTAGTTTAAACACGCTCAGAATGACGGGGGCTAGAAAGTTTTACACAACGTAGCTTTAATCTAAAGTAGCCAAGAAGATCAAATTTGCCAACCTACGCTTTCTGTGGCCTGCCAGTAGGGGGACATAGGAGGCATTTCCAGAATTGATCCAAAGCAGTATGACATTTAGAAGAGAATGAAAAATCTTCTGTCAGTGCGGCTTTTCTCATTTCCAAGAATTCATTTTAGATTGCAGTCAGACACATTTGAATGAGTTTCACTTAATGCTCTTTGTATTGTTCTGCAAAGCCTTGTGACACACAGTGATATTTTTATGGTGCTTCACTCTCAGTGCCGCTGGCGTTTCCTCTTTTTCATTGGTTGGTGGCAATCGGAAATTTCCATCAAGGAGTGATACAATAATAATGTATTTGTGGCAGTGCTAAGTCAATTTGATTCCTGTTTTCTTGTTTTAGGGTCACCCAGGGAGAGAGGGCCCTGCGGGAGAGAAAGGCATCCAAGTGGGTAACTGCTTGTCGACTGTAGTGTCATAGCAAGATATTAAACATGGTGTTTCTTGCAATCTGTTGTAACTGTGCATGCACTTACATTAGGTTACAATAATCCTCACTCTTATTATAATAATTATTGTGTTCCAGTGTCATCATCTTTATTGTGCATTAGCTCATTAGAGTCAGCAGCATGCACTCATCAGCATCATATTTTCCTGTTTGAAAACGCTTATTTTTGCTGGCTGCTGCTTGCCAAGACTAAAAATTAATGTTTGTTTTTTATGTAGGGTTTACCAGGCCCTCAGGGGCCTATTGGGTACCCAGGGACCCGTGGAGTCAAGGTGAGACATAAATGCATCATGATCTCAGGTGTAATGTCCACCGCGATCTTTATTCCCTGGCACATTTCATTCCGCGAGCATGTTTACGTATGACGGACAAGCTGTTTGAGTCTATGACTGACAGGTGACAGGTGGAGGGAAAGCTCTTTGGTTCTCAAGGGGACTGCTAACAACAGAATGAGGAACATTTGACGGATGGGAAAGATGTCAGAGTCAGATAGAGCAGAGCTGTGTGCGTAGGTGTGGAGCAGTCCATTTTGACTGAGTGTGCTTTTGAATTTGAGGAATGAAAGTGAAGTTGTCATGAAATGGCATTCTGCTTGGTGTTTGTTTTGTCACATTCACATATCCGGTATTTTATCTGGTAGTTTGGCTCAACATCCTTTAGGGGAAGCCTGACTTTGTTGGCAATCATCAGTATAAAATTAATGTAAGGTCAATAACTACTCAATAACAGAGCAATGTTAGGTCAAGAGAAAATCAATACAAACTAACGAATCATTTCAGTGTTTTGAGATGGGGTATTTCTGGAACTGCATGCTACAAGTGATTTTTCCTCGTGAAGTCTTTTTTTGAGAGTAGACTTGTGAGTGATGTTAGATTATTGTTAAACTAAGTGTTTTCCCCATTTTTTCACAGGGAGCAGATGGAGTTAGGGGTCTAAAAGGGAGCAAAGGAGAGAAGGTGAGTGAAATAGAGAGTGAGTCTTTATTCTGTTTTTGTTGTCATACTGGACTGGAAGGACACTTGACAAATTACAATGTAATGATGCCATTTATCATCAAAGCTTTCATTGGACATCCCCTCTCCTCAATGCATCACAGGGAGAAGATGGCTTCCCAGGGTTCAAAGGTGACATGGGCATCAAGGGAGACAAGGTGAGAGAGAGCCCACAAATCACAAGCCTCAGTATGTTCTGTTATTTTCTGTCTGTTATGTTCTACTCAAATTCTTGACTTTAGGGTGATAATGGCGCTACTGGTGCTCGTGGAGAAGATGGACCAGAGGGGCCAAAGGGCCAAGTAGGGCCCCTGGGAGATGGAGGAGCTATCGGGATAGCTGGCGAGAAGGTACTTTTTTTCTTTTTTTAAGATTTCATTTACATTACAAGACAAGGTTAGGACACAAACGATGATGATAGGGAGATCAAATAACCTGTCAAATTATAAGAATATAACTTTAGCTCATTCTAAAAATGTCTAAATGTCTAAAAATCACTGAAATACTAAACATATTGGTTTTAATGCCCTCATGTTTATTGCATCCGATTACAGCCCGTACCTAAGGCAGAGCTGTCACTGAAAATAATAAAGTAATCTTTCAGTCATCACTATATGCAATAATTTAAATATACTCTGCTGTATTGGTGCAGGCATAGTCAGCAGTACGTTATAATGTCTTAAAGCTTTAGTGCGTAACTTTTTTATATTAATAAACGTCCGTTACATTCAAGCCATTGCCAGTTGAGTTGCTACAAAGCTAATTAAGACTATCAGCTCCACACAACTCTCTCTGTATTTCTCAGAAGATTGTGTTGTCCGGCGACTATCGCACGCAGAAACTCGAGTGTAGATAATGACCTCTTCTGAAGAGTCCATCATGTTTTTTTAATCCTCCGTGTCCTCCTTGGCTGCTAGCAACTGCGTGGAGGAGGGGTGGGGGCGGTGCGCGATCACGGAAGGCTGTATCATGTGGACGCGCCAACAGTTTTATTGTCATTACTTAGAATTCCTAAGACAGAAACTATGCACTGTAGCTTTAATTAAATGGTTTCCATAAACTTCTCTTCGTAATATTTCTCTGATTTATTTCCACCTCCCCTCTTCTTCTGCCTGTCTCTCTGCAGGGTAAACTTGGTGTGCCCGGATTGCCAGGATACCCAGGAAGACAAGGTCCTAAGGTGATTTAACATTGATGAGCTATTATGATCAGTTAATGTGTCCTCTGGTTCCTTCATCACAGCTTTACCCAGCAAGATGTGTGTCCGTGGCTGGACTGTTTCCTGTCTGATTAAAAATAAAGGATGATAAATGGCTTATTAAAAAAAGTCTATTTTATTAATAGTTCATTAGTGACATCAATTCATTACATGTTGATGAATGGTGTATTTTAGGCTGTGTTGGGCTCGTGGATTAGATTTGCTTTAATTTGATACAGTGGTTAATTATACGTTAACGAGGCGTCGGGGGTGATGTGTGATGAATGGAAGGCCGAGGCTGATTAACTTCTACGTGTGTCTCCAGGGATCACTTGGCTTCCCCGGTGTGGCCGGGGCCTTGGGAGAGAAAGGACGAAGGGTGAGGACTGGGTTGACATTTGATCACATTCGGGCTGCTTCAAAATATGTAAACTTTTCTGTGTGGCCTCATAATTGATAACCTCTACAATGCAGGGTCCAGCTGGTCAGCAAGGGTCTGGGGGCCAACGAGGTCCTAATGTGAGTACAGCTATAGGTGCTATGCATATTACACCAGACCTTTTTTAGTGTATAAAGCTGTATTTGCTCTAATTAGATACAACCAGTTAACCACAACTTGTGGAAGGCACACTGTTACATCACTGCAGTGTTTTCACGTCACCAGCAGACGTTTGTCTTCCACCTCCAGATGAGTTATGCATGTGCTAATCAGCCTGTTGTTTGTTTTCCAATAGGGAGCCCGGGGGGGGAGAGGAGCAAAGGGGCCCACTGGAAAGCCTGGAGAAAAGGTGAGCTTAGACTGACACACAGTCATATGTTTTTTTGCAGTGTCTCTGGTGATATACATAAACAAGACATATGCACATACAGTAATAGTCACATAAACACACACCTGGCTGTCTCATAAAGTATGGATGAATGCGTTGGAACTGGTTGTTGCTGTTCACTGCTAGGTGACAGGCCATCTGGTGCAATGAGAAATGACTGTTGGCAAGGGATGCTTCAGTTTACACTCTCAACCTCAAAGACCATCTTGGGGAAGCTAAAGATTGTCTGGCGAGCACAAATCTAAAAATGTTTACGTGGCTCATGTTTTGGTACTGCGTGTTTTATTTGTGTTGTTTGTCGTTTTGTCTGGTAGGGTTCTGCTGGACAAGATGGTCCTCAAGGATCCACCGGAGAACAGGTATCTTTTGATTCTTGGATAATACCGTACATACAGTGCCTAAATAAGACCATGGATGTAAAGCCTGAAAAACATATATTGGCATCACAGATACAGTCTCATAAGTCGATGTAGTACAAGCACCAGAAAATACGATCTGGGGTTCGAGACAGAGTTTTGACAATCTGTTATTTTCTAGGGCCCCCAAGGACCACAGGGAAGAAACGGCGAAGCAGGACCTAGAGGGCCTAATGTGAGTGGGCTAAGATGTACTGTATATCAATTGCCCTGTGATTTAATGTCATTCAGTTACACCTCATCCCACGTGTTAGGCTAGCATTATGTTCAGTTCATCACAATGATGTAAATAAATGCTTCCCTTTCAGGGTCCACCTGGAAAAGATGGATTACCAGGTCATCCAGGCCAGAGAGGGGAACCAGTGAGTCACATTTAATCTCAGTAAAGATGCATATTTATTAGGGCTGCACGATATGAGAAAAATATATTGCAAAAGCGGTATGATTCACAATATTGTAGGCAATGATCATTTTTGTATCATTATTCTTATTTTCATTGAAAAAATGAAAATGAAAAAAATGAAAATGATAATAGTGTGGTTTTTGCAAGGATCAGTACCAAACAAAGATGTTTTCTTTAGTCTGTAGTATAGCATGTGTAGGCTGGGACGTCTCTGCAGCACCACAGCACTTCATTCTTCATTCACAATTGTTTGACACATATTTTGCTTTTAACAAATATTGCGCCCCCCCCACTGCAATTTGGATATTGCACTAGTCCATATTGTAATTTTGATAAAATTGCGATTCATTGTGCAGCCCTAATATTTATTTATTTTTCTCTATGAAGTGAACATCCCAGCATTAACTTGTCAGAGTTGACTTCAGCATTGAATTACTGCAGTCAGAGTGCAAGTTGAGATGCCTCTACAACTGTAGATCTAGTAAAACACCCTGCCCTGTGTGTGCATCCCACTGACTCTGATTCAACTCTGAGGTTCACCAGACTCACTTGCTTTATTCTTTAGGGCTTTCAAGGCAAGAACGGCCCCCCCGGGCCCTCAGGTGTTGTTGGACCGCAGGTAAGAGGATCAGCCCATGGTATTCTAGATTATTATGCAAACAGCTGTTTATTTCAGATAGCATGTTTTTAAACAAGTGTTATGTGATGTGTGCTGTGTAACTTGCTTGCTTTCAGGGTAAATCTGGTGAGACAGGACCAACTGGAGACAGAGGCCATCCAGGTTCACCAGGACCACCGGGTGAGCAGGGTTTACCAGGATCAGCCGGAAAGGAGGGTGCCAAGGTGAGTTTCATCATAATGTCGGGATCATAATCACACACGCCAGCATCACCTTATTACTGTTATATTAGATAAAGCCCAAGGACTCTCTCAGCACTGCTTGAATATCTTCTGGGTCTCATCCTATTCTCTAATTTGCTAATAAATAACAGAGAAAACCTCACGGTGTTGAGTGTATTATGCCTCATAAAAGATAAATGTTCCCTCTTGGTGTGACTTGCTTGTTAGTGTTATTTATGACTGCATAAGGGCCTGCTGTCTACTTGCCTTATATCTAATTACGTGTGTGTGTGTGTGTGTGTGTGTGTGTGTGTGTGTGTGTGTGTGTGTGTGTGTGTGTGTGTGTGTGTGTGTGTGTGTGTGTGTGTGTGTGTGTGTGTGGTTTCCAGGGAGACCCAGGTCCATCAGGAGCCTTGGGGAAAAGTGGCCCTGCTGGGCTCCAAGGCTTCAGAGGGAGCAGAGGGACCAACGGTGCGATGGTAACGTAAACTACCAGACATCCCACATCCTCACCATCTCTCCCTGTCAACAGATTCTCTTGAAATGTGCAGCTTGCAATTAGATCAGAATTGAATTGTAATCAATAAAGCGTGCCAATTACGAGTTTTACAAATGTTAACTCACTTCACTGACGGTAAATCTTGTCATGGATGCGGTTGTGGCTCGACTGTGAAGGCTGTTTCTTTGTCTCTCCAGGGTCCTGCAGGTCTGAAGGGAGGCGAGGGTCTACCTGGTGTTGCAGGCGCTATTGTAAGTCTGATTTTGTTAAATTCCTTTCCATCCCATCCCCTGCTCTCTGCCAAGCTTCTATGTTATATAGAATGCTAGGGCACATAAGGCAGGAGGCTGTTTCCATGGTGATTTCTGATCGTGACCACCACATTAAATCAAAGAGTGAGTCATGTGACATGTGCTCACCTCACATCTCTATCTCCTCTTTTTTTCCAGGGTGCCACCGGAGAGAGGGGCCCCGCTGGGCCGGCTGGCGCTATCGGCCAGCCAGGACGGCACGGCGGCGTGGGCCCCGCTGGGCCGATGGGAGAGAAAGGCGAGCCAGTAAGATTTAAAACATTGCTACTTTTGTGTCTTAGGCAACAATGTCCACCATCATATCAGTCCCTCCTGATAAACGCGATTATGCGATCACATAATTCAATGCATAGTCAGCCAAAGTCCGCATATTTATGCGGGGGCCGCATTTTTTCAAATATGCCGCACTTCCGCCGCATAAATTGCCGATTTCCGCGCAAAATATGCAGGGCTTGCATGATTTCATAATCCCCGCATTTTCGTTGCAAAAAAGTCACATATATCTCAGCAGAAAGTTGAAAAATGTTGCGTTTACTTCACACGAGCAGCCATTTCCCCTGTTTCCATTATGAAGTGACGTAATTTCGCCTAGTGAGAACAGGGTGTTGGGGGAATCACTTTATTTCTCTTTTTCTTCAAACCGCAGTTTTTGCAAGTTCCTGCAATTTCATCGCATAAAATGCAAATGTAAATATCCCGCATATTCCATTGCATTTTTTAATAAAACGTGCCGCATAATCAAGGATTTCTGCCCGCAACAATCACAAAAAAAATGTGTTTTTCTGGAGGGACTGTCATATACTGTACCATCACCTCCCACTATTGGGTAATAAACAGCATGTGTTCTCACTCTGGAGTGTCGTTGTGAGACGGAAAGCAGGAGATAGGTGAAGGAGACAGAGAGAAAGGCAGGGAGTAAATATGAATGTGATCAAGTCTGCATCTCGGGTGCGAGTTTCCTTCCTGATCCAATACATTAATCAATGTGTCATGCTGCTATATGAGGATCATAAGTATTGAAGCGTTTGCTAGATGTGTGCTGTTTTCCCATCTGTTCCCTAGGGAGAGAAGGGGCCTGTGGGGCCGGCTGGGCAAGACGGGGAACTGGGACCTGCAGGGCTGCCAGGAGCTGCAGGATCGCTTGGACCTCCAGGAGAGGATGGAGACAAGGTAGTTAGATGGAACAGCCAATTTATACTTTAGCACTGCTGTAAAGTGCTTGCTGATATTTAGTTTGTGTGTGTGTGTGTGTGTGTGTGTGTGTGTGTGTGTGTGTGTGTGTGTGTGTGTGTGTGTGTGTGTGTGTGTGTGTGTGTGTGTGTGTGTGTGTGTGTTCACATGTGTGCATTTGTCTCCATAGGGAGAGACAGGAGGACTAGGCCAGAAGGGCAGCAAAGGAGACAAAGGAGAAGCGGTGAGTATGAATTTTATGCATAGTACTGACATCACATCATTACCTTGCATCACCAGGAGGTAGAGGACAAACTGCCTTATAATTGTTTCGCGGCAGGTCATCATATTAACTGTTTGCCTGGACCGTGTGTCATCTGTTGGATGATGGTTTTGATCATGTATTTCCTACAGCGAATGTGTATTAAAATGCCCTTCTGCTTTTCTAGGGACCCCCAGGACCTGTTGGAAGTCAAGGGCCTGTGGGCCAACCAGGACTGCCAGTATGTTACGAAAACGCATCATATAAAAACATCACCGTATAATAAGGTGGTTTAGGTTGTGCGGTGCTGACCTGTCGGTGGATATTTCAGGGTGCAGATGGTGAGCCGGGTCCTCGTGGGCAGCAGGGCATGAATGGGGCGAAAGGAGATGAAGGACATAGAGGCTTTAAGGGGGCATCTGGTCCTTCTGGACTACAGGTTAGAATTACTATCAATTCCAAAAACTGACTTTCTCTCTATTGGCTCGTCTCTGATTTCACATTTATACTTTAGTTTCCATTTGTTTCCATTTCATGCCTGAGACTGCGTTACTCCCCATATCTGCATTTGTAGGGAATGCCAGGACCACCAGGAGACAAAGGAGAAAGCGGGCATGTGGGCTCAATGGTGAGTAACTGTTCAGTAATCTCAGCACACTCATCTCAAGTGTACGGCTATGGTCCAGTTTCAGTCTCGAGTCTGTTCTCAACACCACTTTACTGACTTCTTACACTTCACAGTTTTATGATAGTTTTGACTTTGACTCGTCTTCACTGATATTGGATATCAACTTGACTTTTCTTCACTTTCCAAAAACCTTTGAATATGTCTTTTACTTTTCTTGATATTCTCGCCAATATCAAAGCAGTTGAATGGATATTTCTGAAGATCAAACATGTGCATTCATTGGTAGAAAAACAATAATTTTTTTTACTCTGAATATTTAGGGTGTAATGCTGAGCTTCTGCAAATACTGTAAACTTACATTTCTGTTTATGGTTTGGAAACTCTTTTGTATTTGTGAAGACATGGGCCTTTAGTGTGAGCTCAGTGTTTTCATACAGGTGGTACTGAAATGTCTTCTTACTGCCAGGAGGAATCACTATCCTGTCATTGCGGGTGTTTCTGATATGAGTGTGTTATGGATAACCACGTTTGATGAATGCATTACTGTGATAGCTACATCCAAGAAGCAGACAAAGATCAACCTCTTTGCTTCGAAAAAATGACATTATGCGCACATATTGGCAAGATCATGAGGGTGCGGTACTGTACAAATGAAACAGCAACTACACCAATATTACAATACCACAATTAGAGTTGTACAGTAACACATGGAGTATGTGTGCGTTATTATAGTTATCTCTGAGTGCAACAGGTTAATGCAATCCCACTGTATGCACCTCATACGGACTTCACATGAGATAAATACTGTAATAAAGGGTTCATGGATAATTATTATTTTTAATTATTATATTTTGTAATAAGAAAATGCTATTAGATGTTTAAGCATCTCTCTGACCTGCTGTTAATGTAAATACAGTACTGTAAAGGTACACAGACAACCCAGCACAGGTCTTTAAACTGTCATTAGTGCCACCAATATATAAACATTTTTTTTTTTGTGCTGATCCTACTGCTGTGAATCAAGCTTTTTCCTCTGCCTCTACCTCAAACTACAGGCAGTGGTCTTGATTGGGGCTCAGTTAGTTCTGGTCCTTGATTGGTCTCAATATCATTTAGACCCCAGTTGTACAAAGAGGTGTTGACAGACCTTTAGGGCCCTATCTTTCACCCGGCGCAGCGCAAACCCCGACGCACGTGTCTTTGCTAGTTTAAGACCGACGCAGTTGTCAATTTCCCGTCCAGCGCCCACGTCGTTTAAATAGCAAATGCACCTGCGCCCATCTTTGCGCCCATGGGTGTGATGTTCTTACAGGGAGGTGTGTTCAGGTGAATCCTTTGGGGTATTGCTATCTTGAGGCAGCGGGAAGTGATCGCGCCATTGACCAACAAAAACCTGGTCTAAAGTCAATAGCGTAGCATTTCATTGTTATTTTAACAGCGAATTAGTAAAATGCGCCTAGGCTTATGCACAGCACGCGCGCACTATGCTTGTTGCGCACGCGCACGCACGCACGCACACACACACACACACGCACACACACACACACACACACACACACACACACACACACACACACACACGCACAAAGAGAAGCACAGCAGCAGCACACAAACATGCAAAAGATTACAAATAAAAATATTACGGTGCTAATCCGCCATTATAATAGCAATGCGCCAAGGTCCAAACGTGCCTGGCTTTTAAAGGGAATGGGAGATGACACTCTGTTTGGTTTATTGCATGTTATGCCCAAAACACACCTATGAATTAATGAAGACACTAACTACAACCCTTTTGAACCATGCACCTGGGGCACTGACCGTCAAACTAGCAAAAGTGGATTTGGACACGCCCTAAACGCACCTGCGCCATGTGCTTCACGCCATGCGCTTAGATCGTTAAAATAGGGCCCTTAGTGTTGAGTATAGCCAGTCATGGTTTTGCTCCTATAGCAGTCTAGTGTGAGACTGTTGCACAAAAATGTACTTTGCTCCCAAATGACTAACCGCTGTATTTCCATTGTAATAACTCTTGACACCTAACAATCTAATCTGCCTCATCTGCTGAGAAACTGAAGAAAACAGTTACATCTGTGGTTTCCCAAGAATAGGCATGTTTCAAAGCAGACAATTTGACTTGGTAATGATGGTTCTGTTCCAGGTAAGTATCCTAGTTAGCCATGCCAGCCAACAATGCTTATACTCTGTGTGTGTGAATGACAGTATACCATGATTTTATGTGCAAGGAAGACAAGCCCATAGAATGAAGAGGTGGTCCTGTATGTAAAAGAAAGAAAAGGATAAAAAAGAAGAACGAGAGAGGGTGACAGAGCTGATGCAGTAGAGCAATGGAGTGGAAGGAAGAGGCGGGGCGCTGATTGTGAGCAGGAAGACGGTGTGACAGCTGCTAATCAGATTAGCCTCAGCCTTGGCTGTCTAATTAGCATCCTCCTTTGTGACATTCATCTCACAACGCTGTCAACCATGAACACACGCTAAACAAGATTCTCTATAGCCCCTTTTCTCCACAGCCAGATTAGGCAGGGGGTGCATCAAAATGGAACCAACACAAAAGTGAGAGAGAGAGAGGGGGGGGGGGGGGAGGGAGGGGGGGGGGGCAGATGCTGAAGACTCAGTGGGAAAGTTTCATTCATGTGTGATCGTTGCGGATCACAGAATTCTCCCCTCTAATGCTCAAGCATCTCCCCGCCAGAAGGATATGTGTTTTCTCTAGTCCCACACAGTCTCTCTCTCTGGGCAGATTGTCTGTCTTTCTGTCTCAGATTGTCTTTACAACACAAGGCTTCCTGCAAGACTTCAGAATGATTCAGAGCACAGCTCAACATCTACTCAGCTGAGACTGAAGCCGAGCACAGTTAGGATTGATTGCTTGCCGGTCTCTCTTGAGCTGCACAGAAGAGTCAAATCACATGCCGTCACTGTGGATGTGAAAGTATGGTCTTGCACATCACAGGCCCGAGGTTTCTTATTAATAAGAGAGAATAAGAGAGAGGGAGGGGAAGGAAGAATCAGAGCTTGTGTCATATTGAGGGTAATGACCTGTCTGGATGTCTTCATCATGTCACTACGATAATGATCATAGATACTGGGGCCATTGCATAAGCAATCCACCATGGCCTGACTTCTAACACTCATTTAATTTAGGAGGCACCAGCCAACCCCTAGCTCACATTCAGTTTGTATATCTCTGTGTGTTTTATTGATGCAATATATCCTTATTGTCTGCACTGATATCCTAATGAGACATTTCATTTCTCTTTCTACAGGGGCCGCCAGGACAGCATGGCCCACGAGGCCCCCAGGGGTCCATTGGTGGAGAGGTAGAGTGCATCATGACTTTTTTTCAAATCATACATTTGGATTTAGATGTAGGCATGACTATAGTGATATCACAGAGACAGTCCCATTGAGTGAGGGATTAAGGGATCACTCTTTCCACCTACAGCTCTAAAGTCAGTAAAAGCAGAATTACCCTGCACGGCACAACTCAGGCAGTTTATATCAACAATCTGTTCATATCCATCTTCAATCCAGAATTGGAGTTCTGATATTTTCAAGTGATGGCAGCTGCATGCCTTTGTGACTCAAAGAAAACATGATGCTGTATCAGCTTTGGAATCCGGAAGACTTTCATTCAATACTACAGGAATATCTACATTTCAAACTGAACAATAGCTTATCCCAACACACAACATAGACTTTATATTTTCCAGCCCCTCATCTCTTCGTATACAGTCTTTTCATCTGAACTCTTCCTGCCACAGACCCTGCTTTTGATACTTGAATTATTAAACAGTATTAGGATATGATCCCTGGGAGAGAGTTATATTTACTGCTCTATGAATCATTAAGAAGTATAAGACTATCATCCCTGAGAGGCAGTTATATTTACCTCTAGTAATGGCCATCTCTCTGCAGCCTCTCACACCGGTCAATTATTCAGCAGCAAGCTGCAGAAATCTGCGTGAGCCGTGCTAGCGCTTCATCACAGGAAGCATGAAAATACAGCGGTGCAAAGATGGTGGGATCCATAAATGGATTGATACAGGAATAATGGAAAGTAGCGAAATGGTGGTGGGATGGCATGTGACAGCAGGAGCTCAGTAGTAGTACTCAGCTCCCATGTTTGTGCACTCAACCGAAGACGAGCTTTTAATGGGTTCGTCTAAAGACACAAAGCACAACGCACTGACATACTCTACATACACTCAGTATTTTCCTTGAGTCGTGTTTCAGCATTCGCTGAGCAGAACTGCTGACAACCTGCCCCGAAAACTTGATTTTGAAATATCGAATACTTACATATTTCAAACTTGCCCTTGTAATATGATATTTTGGTTCAAGCCGCTCTCTCTCTCTCCCCTCCTGCCACAGGGCCCACCTGGAATTACTGGTGGAGTTGGTCAGCCTGGACTTGTTGGAGAGAAGGTCAGCATTTCCCATTAGCAACTACACAGTGTGTGCCTGTGCACATAGAGTAGAATGGCAGTGGTTTTTGTGTGTGCGTGTGTGTGGTGTTTATTTCAACTATGTTCCTTCTCTACCAGGGTGAGGACGGAGAAGGTGGAGACCCTGGGTCAGTGGGAGAGCCTGGCATTGCTGTAAGTCAGCTTACCACCATCTTTCCTTCTTGTCTTCCTCAAACACATCCTTTCTTCGCCCTTTGATTAATTTGTCATCTCACATGCTGGTGTCCCAGGGTGCTAAAGGCGATGTGGGGGAGAAGGGTGACTCTGGCCCTCCCGGTGCAGCTGGGCCTGCAGGATCCAGAGGAACACCAGGGGAGGATGGACCCAAAGGCAACCTTGTGAGTCTTTTGTCTCTCTGGATCAGTGACTTGTCCTTGCTCTGGTTGTCAGGTCAGTTAGTCTGTTGTTGCCATGCATATAATAGTTTCTAACTTACTGTTTGTGTCCACAGGGCCCTATTGGGTTCCCCGGGGATTCAGGACCTCCTGGAGAAACTGGCGTCAATGTGAGTATTATTATTGTTTAATCATTAATTTGCCATTAACTTGGTTATTGCTCACTTCTTCTACATGGCATTTTTTCATCCAGGGAGTAGATGGTGGACCGGGGCCGAAAGGAGACAATGGAGAACCTGGCAAAGCAGTAAGCAGGGATTTTTGTATCCATTTCTTGCACATGTTGACAACACTAGTAACTTTTGTATGCTTAGCTGAAGTCTGTATTCTCTGTGACATATTAAGGTTTTGCTTCTTCATCATGTCTGGACGTTCTTCTCATTGTTTGATTACTGGATGGGAATGTGTTTCTCTTTTAACTTCCTGACCTTTTTTTTGCAGGGACATGCAGGAGCCTCTGGAGAGCCAGGTCCTACAGGACCTCCTGGACGGAGGGTGAGCTTAGCAGAGTTTGTGTGCATGTGTGTTTGTTTGCAGTCAACAGCCTTTGTCATTATCTTAGCAACATTGTCTTTGTCAACCCCAGGGTCATATAGGTGCTGCAGGAAAAGAAGGGAAGCAAGGCATGAAGGGAGCCAAGGTGAGGATAATGGCTGGCACTGAGCTCCGTGGTTGTGTATGGTTCCTTCCAACAAAGGCTTTCTGGTCTATTTTGCTACTAACGCCTTGCTGTCTGTGCTCTGTAGGGGACAACAGGAACCCAGGGTTCAGTGGGGAAGACCGGCCCAGTGGGACCCCAAGGGCAGCCAGGGAGGTCTGGCCCAGAAGGTCTCCGAGGAATCCCAGGGCCCGCGGTCAGTACGCAATGTAAAATGCTATTTTAACTAGAGCTGCAAAGATTAATTGATTAAACGATTAGTTGTCAACTATTGAATTAATCGCTACTATTTTGATAATCGATTAATCAGTTTGAGTAATTTTTTTATGAAAAAAAGGTAAACAATTCTCTGATTCCAGCTTCTTAAAGCTTTAGTGCGTAACTTTTTTATATTAATGAACGTCCGTTACATTCAAGCCATTGCCAAATGAGTTGATACAAAAGCTAATTAAGACTATCAGCTCCACAAAACTCTCTCTGTATATGTCAGTATGGCTATGTTAAAAAAATGGTGTCGTCCATCATGTTTTTTCAATCCTCCGTGTCCTCCTTGGTTACTAGCAACTGTGTGGAGGAGGGGTGGGGTGGTGCGTGATCACGGAAGGCTTGTATCATGTGGCCGCGCCCAGAGTTTTGTTGTCATTACTTAGAATTCCTCATGGGGGAGCTTTAAATGTGAATATTTTCTAGTTTCTTCACTTCTCTGTCTTTGAGTTTTGGACAAAACAAGACATTTGAGGACGTCATCTGGGGCTTCGGAAACCAGTGATCAACACTGACTGTTCACCATTTTCTGACATTTTATAGACCAAACAACTCATCGATTAATCGAAAAAACAATCAACAGATTAATCGCCAATGAAAATAATTGTTAGTTGCAGCCCTAATTTTAACATTACATCACTGCCAGTCATCAGAACATGAGATCCCGTTTGTGTTTGCGCCTGATCATTGATTCAGCATACTTTACGCTGATCCCCAATTCTTGTGTTTCTTTTCTAGGGTGAGCAAGGGTTAAATGGGCCACCAGGACAAACTGGACCACCTGGACCAATGGTAAGATCCTTAAATCAGGATTCAAACCCAACACAACCGAACCATATTTCATGTAAAACGTCTACAGCACTGGGCAACTAATACATCTGCCATTGTTAACAGGGGCCACCAGGACTTCCAGGATTAAAAGGAGACCCTGGAAACAAGGGAGATAAAGTGAGTGTTTAGCCCTTGACAGAGAGAACACTCTGTACTAGTCTAAACCCTGGGAAACAATGCTGATGAACCATGTCTCTGTCTGCAGGGTCATGGTGGGTTGATCGGTCTAATTGGGCCCCCAGGAGAACCTGGCGAGAAGGGAGATAGAGGCCTGCCAGGGAACCAGGGTACACAAGGAACTAAAGGAGATGAGGTACATTTGGTTGAAACATGATTAGGGCTGGGTATTGGTACCAAACAAGAAATGCAGAAATGTCTCTAGTCAAACGATACCTTCATTCGATCCTTTTCGTACCCAGATCTAGAAAAAAATGACTACTATATTTATATGGTTGTGCTCGCAGACAATCACCGCAAGCGTTCATCGATTTAATGCGGCATGTGATTGGCCCTCTACCGCAGTAGCTACAGTACAACCCATATAGTATGCGGTGTGGTGAAGTTGAGCATGGTGTATTTCACAGAGTTGGCAGTTCAGTGTTAAATAAAAAAAGTACAATCTACTATATACTACAAAATCGGTATCACTTTAAGGGTACTGGTATTGGTACTGGTGTCATAACACTTTGAACGTACCAAGCCCTAAACATGATGCATCAAAAGGAAACTCAGTTCACTAACAAGATTTGCTTGTCTTCATATCTAGGGTACGCCTGGCACACCTGGTCCCACTGGCCCACTTGGACCACCTGGACTGTCAGTAAGTGACACAGCTGTTACAGTGTTTTCAGCTACCCTACATGATAAGTCATTTGAGTGTTAAGCCTAAGGAATGCTTACATCTCTACTTTCTCAGTAAAGAATCTTTATATATGTATCAACCTGTTCACATACTGTTTTGTCCATCACATGGCTTAAAATAATTTTGACAATGACTTATAATACTCCTCTAAACAAGTACAAGAAGCAGTAATCATCAACAAACATAGTTGCAGGCTACTGCTAGTTGCATTTAGAATGTCTATGTTGTTTTTGGACAGTTTTTATGTAAAGTAGGCTATAATAAACCTTTAAGCTGAATAGCTCCATCACTGACTGATGCTCAAGGCAATAAGAGATGCATGAAAACGTGAAACCTGTTTATGCCTTTTTTGGTGAGAGGAAACCAATTTATGTAGATGTTGCAGATCAAATATGTTCATAATATAACCAGACATTAGTTTAAAATTGTAATTGTTGAACTGCCCACATGCATCTTGTTAACTAGTTTTTTTTATGGACCCTATTTTCCTATGTTTTTGTGTCTGATGGGAACAACAAACTTTGGCATTGGTACAGTATTAGACAAGATCGCTGCAGTCGGCAGTCAGTGAAGTTAATAGGGCAATTGTTTAGCTTGTATTTACATTCACAAAAATGCTTGTTTTGCCATTGTCAGGCTCAGATTATTATACTAAGTGTCTCACAACATTATGGAAAGGATTTCTAAGGAGGTCGACCTTTCTGTTAAAGAGTAAGATCCTTTTTTAAACATAAAAACATCCGCAAAATTGCATTTGCTAAACCCACTAGCCTCCAGGCCCGTTTGCTTCGCTGTTAGCTCCTCCTTTAGCTGTAGCGTGTGAAGCTAACGCCAAAACTTGTCACCTGCTCTGTGTAACCGAAGCTGTTCTTTTAACATCCCTGCTCTGTGCATTCACATATGAGAGCAGCGCTTGTCTCCCATAATCACACTACTAGCTGATTGTCTTATTTTGTTCACAAGTTCCAGATGGAGTCTGGAGATGATGTGGGGTAGCCTACTTATTGTTTACTGTTTACATCTTACTTTATACACTTCAGGCTGTTGCAGCTAGCTCAGGGGTGAGACTGTATGACACTAGGTGGCACAGCCTGAGACATGCACAATAAAAAAAAATTGCCTTCTGCATTTTTGTTTTGCCTCCATTGTACCAAACCAAACCGTGATGTCTGAACCGAGGTATGAACCGAACCGTGACTTCTGTGTACCGTTCCACCCCTACTAGTAATAAAAGTAAAGATTTTGACCATTACCTGTCCTATTGCTAAGCAGTTGCCTTATTTTCCAGTAAATAGCTGATTAGTATTTTGCAGTGCATACTTGCTTTTATACTTTTATTTATGTTGTTACTGATTACTTACTCCTCCTCTCCACTAATAGGGTGTAGCTGGTGATAAAGGATCGAAGGGAGAAACGGTGAGTATAGTAATCTGTCTTATTTATACATTGCCATTGCTGTGCTCACACCTCAGCTTGGTTAGCAGCTGCTGGGAACATATGCTGGGGAACAGAGAAAAAGTGTGTTTGTTGGCTTAAATGTACCATGCATCACAATCATAATGCTCTACTGTGTTTACCGCATGTCTTTGGAACTAAAAGCCTGCTGTACAGCCACGCTTGCCTTGTGTGTGATTTTTCCATTGGGCCCTTTTAATAGGATTTGGTTCTGGTGTGTGTGATGTTATGAAAGCCACTATAGTGTGTCTTGAGAGCCAAGGCTTTGACCACAGAATGCTGATGCACACAGCTGGATAATCCTATAAGCAGCCATATCTGCCTGGATAAAGCTGGGATTTAGCCAAGTGGTGTGAGAGAGGCTCCAGGTGAGACATGATTGACACAAAGTGTTGTCCTCTTCTATTTTACAGGGTATGGTTGGTCCCAGAGGAGATACAGGCCCTGCTGGCCCCCCTGGACCCCCAGTGAGTACCGCCAATGTTCCACATGATGGCCTTCTCAGTGCTAACTGTACCCTCTTTTCCTTTCAACTCTTGCTCACCTCTCTGTGCTACCTCCAGGGACCCCCTGCGACAATGATAGAGTCCCTGCCTATCAGGGAGGGCAGGCGGAAGAGACGAAGGCACTCTGACCGTGCAGGAGGAGCAGCCCCATCCACAGAGGAGGATGTGGATCTGGATGTGGATGAGTTCCTCCAGGGAGATCAGCCTCTAGAGGATGCTGAGGGAATGGAAGAAGTCTTTGCCACCCTGTCTTCAATGAAAACAGAAGTGGAGGTGATGAGGAGGCCCCTAGGAACCTTTGAGAGCCCTGCCCGGACCTGCAAAGAGCTCATGATGATCCAGCCTGACTACAAAGATGGTTAGCAAAGACACTGCTTCATAATTGATGCCTAGTGTATATATATATATATATATATATATATATATATATATATATATATATATATATAAAACCACCTTCAAAGTTTCATACAGGAAAAAACTAGAACACATTTCAAACATGCACACACCCTCTAGCATACACCCTTTTTAAGTAAAAATCCTCTTTATTGTTTCCCAGCTGCATGCTATCATGTTGTTTCCCTCGATGTGCTCATTATATCAACAGCTGGTGCTTGATTGATGTCCTTTCTTTGTGCATTTTGCAGGAGACTACTGGATTGATCCTAACCAGGGCTGTCACAGAGACTCCATCAAGGTCTACTGTAACTTCACAGCTGATGGAGAGACATGTCTCTACCCTGACAAGAGGATTGAGAATGTAAGTCTCCAATCTCTTGCTGTCAGCCTTTACAAAGCCGACCTCGTAATATTACATCAAAACACAAATCACTCCCTATATCCCTTAAGCCTCA
This sequence comes from Gymnocephalus cernua, assembly GCA_023631565.1. Classification (NCBI taxonomy): domain Eukaryota; kingdom Metazoa; phylum Chordata; class Actinopteri; order Perciformes; family Percidae; genus Gymnocephalus; species Gymnocephalus cernua. The sequence continues at coordinate 15,804,977 of CM042441.1, forward strand.
AATTTTACGCATTGTCCTCCCGCTCTCTCTTTCTCTTTCTCTGTCTGTGTCTAGGTGAAATTAGCAGCGTGGAACAAAGAGAAGCCAGGAAGCTGGTACAGCCAATACAGGAAAGGCAAGCAGGTAAAAAAACAAAAAAAACATTCCAACCATTAATCTCATCTGGCTCCAAATGCCAGGCAGTCTTTTTTCAGCTGAATTACTCATCCTAATTGAGAGTGTTTGAATGATATTCATGCATATGATTGAGGAGCAAGCACTTGTACGAGTGTGTTCACATGATTGTGTTGGCGTGTGTGTGTGTGTGTGCGTGTGTGTGTGTGTGCGTGTGTGTGTGTGTGTGTGTGTGTGTGTGTGTATCCATGTGCACATGATTTCATGTGAATGCTTTTAGTTTATTTGTATATTTGCACATTGAATAATTTGGTATCAATTTACTAGTCCATGTGCAATGAGAGAGCCGATTTAATATTGCCAGCAGTTGATTTCAGCAGTCTGGATGACTCACACAGAGCCATTCCAGCTGTGACTAGCATTCAAGGCAGCATGCGCAAAGCACTGGCCTTTCATATGCACCTGATCAGAGGTCTCATAACCCTCTCAGATAATCACAGAGCTGCCAGCACAATTGCAATTCACGGACTTTCTCACACAGTCCTTGGATCTGCGTAGGTTTTTTTCTTTTCCTTAATTTTCTTACTTCCCACTTTACTTGCCCTGTCTGTTCTGATTCTGAAAAGAAGTTGCTGTAACTTTTTCACCCTTGCTTACAAAAACTCCTTCATCAGGTGGCTGGGTTGGATCAGTGGGTAGAGCAGGCGCACATATATTTAGAGGTGTATGCCTCGACGCAGAGGTCCAGGGTTCAAATCCGACCTGTGACAATTTTCTGCATGTCCCCCCCCCTCTCTCTCCCCTTTCTCACCTAGCTGTCCTGTCAAATCAAGGCAGAAAAGCCCAAAAAATAATCTTTTAAAAAAAAAAAAAAAATGAAAAAAAACTCCATCAGCACAAGCTGGGGGACTTGTAATTTCATGATGTAAATAAAATTAGAACTCATATTTGTCTGAGACAGAGTCTCAAACATGTTTTTCCTGTGGATATGTCTCTTTGAGAGATTTTGTGTAATTTAAGGGTAATACTGTATGAAGGATATGTCTATAGTGCATATAATATTTATCTACATATGTAGTACACTAATTCCTGTGTGTCTGTGTCATCCAGTTCTCCTACAGTGACAGGGATGGGAACCCTGTGCATGTAGTTCAGCTGACCTTCCTCAAACTACTGAGTGCCACAGCCAGGCAGAGCTTCACCTATACCTGTCAGAACTCAGCAGGCTGGTTTGACAGCATATCCCGCTCCTACCAGCTTGCCCTCCGCTTCCGGGGCAGCAATGACGAGGAGCTGACACAAGCCAAAAGCCCCTTCATCAGTGCAGTCCATGATGGATGCCAGGTCAGTGCAGGGGAAAAGGGGAAGCGACAAAAGCTGGACAAATAAGAATTAGCCTTAATGAAACTAATGTGTGTATCAATTGTGTTGCTGTGGTAGCCATCAAATCACTGACTTGAATAGGGATTTAGGCCAGAAAGTGGGGGGATCTAGTTAGTCATATTAAGCCAAGCAAATTCTAATAATGGCTTTAATTTTTCTCTTTCAGATCCGCAAAGGTCAGGAAAGGACTGTTCTAGAGATTGACTCCCCCTCGGCAGAGCTGCTTCCTATTATAGATGTGGCTCCAGCAGACTTTGGCAACAGCAACCAGAAGTTTGGATTCCAAGTTGGACGAGTATGCTTCAATGGTTAAAATCTTGCCAAAAAACAACAACGAAAAAAAAGAGCTGCACAGCAAGTTTTTAGTAAAAGAAATTGGACTTTTACCGCTGCCCCCAGCAATATTTATTATATTATGTTCCTGTATGTGGTGGGTTTGTTGTATATTATGCAAGACTCTTCAGCAGCCAGTGAAATAGCTTCTATGGCTTTACAACAATAAGAAGAATGGCGAAAAAGAGGACAACCACCAGTGGGAACAAAGCACATTTACCAAAGGGAAATATTCCTATTAGATATATTTAATTTTAAGTGTTTTGTTTTCTTTTTCTCTCTCACTGTTTTGAGTGTGCTGCAATTGATCCTCTAGAATTATGAGGACTGCACCACTTGACGATGACCACTTATAAACAAGACAGATCTGTCCGATGATACAGTCATTCTGCGGTATGGGTCTTTTCAGACCTTGGATGAACTAGTTGCTCCCTGATGTTTTACAAAGACTACAACGAGACGTTGTCATACTCATTTGCATGCTCAGATTTCACTTCAATGACAATTGCATAGCAGTTGTGAACTAGCCTAGCATATTAATTCCACACAAGCACCGTCATTAATGTCCTGTGTGCAGGAATGATAAATTGTTCTTTATATCCTTCAACTGCAGTTTGCTCAGTGAATTACCTTGATTAGTATTCAATAAGCATAGCTAGTTATTGAACCCGAAACTTACTTGAACGGATAAAGTTGTTTCCTTTATTGGACTGCTTCCCTCCATGGGCTTGATAATACGCTTTGTGAGCCCACCATGTTCCCAAGGACTACAGTACTGTATATGTCAGACTAACATCCATTCTACTGTGGTATGGACTTGCTATGACATACCTCAGCAACTAGTTTGGGGATATTTCAGGGCAAGAATTAAGAGCATGTTAGTTAAAATGCTCTCTAGTCTTACAGTAACTGCAGTTCTTTATACCAAGAGAAATTCCATGCATCTCTCGAAAGCATGTTATAACTGCTGACATAACCTGTTTTCATGTTTCTGCCCCACTCAAGAGTTTTTTTGTTTTCTCTGTTTTGTTCATATGTTGAAATCTGACTGTCAAAAAATTCTGCATGTTCATTTGATATGATTTGCTCTTTGGTGCTAAAGATGATCCTGTTATTTTTGTGTCACTGTGTTTGTATTTCTCTGTGGGCAGGATTATAGGGCTACAGAGGGAGAGGGTTATTGCTCTTTCAGCAGCACAAAACACCCTCAGAGGCTGGGCACTAGTCTACTGTGTTTTTTTGCACATCTTCTGGCTGATTGTGCCAATTTCACAGGGCCAGTAAAAGGAGGTTAGGGACAGTTCAGAGCAATGTGGTTGATAGCTTTGAAGGCAAAATTCATCTTAAACCAAATTTATATCGTGCCGTTTCACTGATATTGGATAGTTAAGCCAGTATCTAAGAATACAAACAACTGTCTACTTACACTAGAAATTACAGCATCAGAACTGGAGTTCTGGTTAATGGTGTCATCAGGTAACGTTGTGAGAACCTAATCCACTGTAGGTTTTATTACTATATTTCTTTCAAATTATCTTTGAAAATTATAGCGCTTTGAATCAGAAATTGTCCTCACATCCCAGTGCCATTATATAGCCATGTTATTCCATTATTCACTGTTTGTGGAGCAGCTCCCGGATTTGTTTTTAGATGACATTATTACTACAGCTGTGAAATATTACAGAAATGACGCATGTATGTGAATTCCATTTTACGCATGATTTTCCCTTTAGCAAATGAAATCTTAATGCTCTGTCTACCTCCTCCGACTCGAACAGTAGATTGTGCGCCCAGCGTGTGTCATTTTGCAATTCACTCCCGCTGTTCTGTTTCACAGCATTTAAACATTCCAGTAATTGACTCCTCTCCTACTGTCCCATCCTGCGCTGCACCTCCTGTGTATATTGTGTGTTGTACTAATTTTATATACTGTACAGTTAGTCTGAGGACTTTATGAGCAGTAATCTGCGGCCTGAATGAAAAACAAGTGTATTTGTCAAAAATGGATGTGCGAATAAAAACAAACACAAAATCATTCTGTTATCTTTTTCCCTCTCCAGACCCGACAGGCGGGTTAGAACATTATCCATGAGGACATGTGGCTGTCTGCAATGTCCAGTCAGAGTGTAATACACAAGCATGGCTCTTCATTACCAGCTAGTTCTGCAACATTCCCTCAACAAGCTTGCAATCAGCATCCCCACACAGCCAATGTAATCAACTCAGATTTGCTCCCCAGTTCATTTATTTCAATTAGCTCTGTTTCAGTCCTCAAGAGACAGAAGCAATGAAAGGATGAACGGTGAGAAGAAGAGTAGAGGTCACTAATTAAATGGGATGAGGATGAGAAATGCAGCCGTGGAGATTTGGTCAGTTTGGTGAAGGTAGAGCTGTTGTCATTTGTGAGACAGACAAAAAGAAATGGTGAAAGTCCTAATGGCTACTTGATGTTTAACCGATGTCTGAATTTCTTTGTACCCCTCTCACATACTCTCTCTGTCTGCCTACATATCTCTGTTGCTACCACAAACACACACAATAATTGCTTTTTGCTCCATTCGCACAGACTTGTGCACGTACACACACATGCACACTCAAAAGCCTATTCTCTCGCACAAGTACAAAGCGCTCATCCCCTTTGGGGCCCACCGTTCAAGGTTAGCGTCAATGGCAGAAGAAAGGTTACCATGTTATTTTTTTTTCTCCTTTCTGCTCCCTTCCACTCAATTGAATTTTAACCACTAAAAGATCTTGACCAGGAAAGGTCATCTTTTGCCACTAACTCAGAATAATGATCAAGCAGAGTGCAGAGCCGTGTGACTGTCAATATGGTATTTCCAGGGCACAATGCCCTTTTCCCTTTGTTACATCACATTCTACCCTCCAGTGCCCACCATTCCTGTGACATCTCCAAAGTCTTGTATTTCTTCTGCTGAGCGCTGAACCTTTGCCACTACAGTGCTATAAAACTATTTCCTCTGTTGAGAGCAAAACATCTTTATCACTAATATACACAAGTAAACTCCCAGAATTGAGTCGTCAAACATGACAATTGTTTGGAAACCATTGATACACAGTCTCTCCGCTGCACAGAGATAAACCAGCTTGAGCAAAGCACTGAGAAGAGCTCTTCATTCAGCTGATCCCGGAGCTCAGCTATGTTAAAGTCTGTGGAAATTAGTATTTTATGCTCACAAATATAAACAATAAATATACAACAACGCTGAAAGGTGTGGATGAGTGAAGGTTTCTAGAGTCTCTGTCAAACCCCTGTGTTGAAAAAAAAATCAATGAAAAAGTATATATTTTAATAATTATTTCTTTCAGATGTCCCAGAGCTGTTTAATGTCACCGATACTACCAAATTACAACGCTGCATGTTAGTTGTACAGATGATACAGGAAGCTTGTCTGTCTTTTTGAATAATTGTAATTTTGTGTACCATAAGCAGCCAAAAAACTTGCTGTTTCCAAACAAGATGTCTTATTTATTTTATGATTTTATTTCAACAGATGGTTTTGACTTTTTCATTTCATGTCAGTGAAGCTTACAAAAGTAGATTTTTGTAACTTAATTCAAAAGGATTGCTGAATGCTGTACTATTGATTGGGAGCATGATCTCTGGAAGACACCAGCCCTGTAGTGCTCTGTCTTTTAATGCAGTCTGGATAGGATTGTTATCTTATAATAATATTTTTGTAGTATCTCTCCTGCAGTATCTAATATCTGATGCACTCTGATCCGCAAACAATATCTGCGGTATATGTATGTGTGTGTACATGTATGTGTATGTGTGTGTACATGTATGTATATATATATATATATATATATATATATATATATATATATATATATATATATATATATATATATATATATATATATATGTTTCTCCACATGATTTGTATATGCGACTGGAAGACATTTGCTAAATAGGTTTGTGGTGTCTTGTAATCCCATGTGGGATGGGCCAAATGTTTGGCATGACACAGAAATATAATATTATATATAAACTAAAATAAAATAAACTAATATGTAGAATATCTATCTTGTAAGCTTTACCATACAGATGTGTACTTTTGAGCTAAGCTCCGGCCAACTCTGCATTGCTGTTTAATGTTGTTCCATTATGGTTTTGTGCAGAGCTGTGGGTCTATAGTTGGCACTGATGAGCTACTTTTAGGCCCAGGAGTGCATTAGTGTAACCCACAGGCAGAAGGATCCTTAGTTGTTACATATTAGAAACAAGATTGTCTCTCTAATTCCATCTCTCTCATCACTGTTCTCTCTCTCTCTCTCTCTCTCTCTCTCTCTCTCTGGCTCCCTCTTTCTCTTTTCACATCTCTGTCTCATTATTCTGAAGTGGAAAATGTTCAAGACGTTTCTTTGCTGTTTGTTGGACTGTCTATTCTGCCTTCTATACTCTCCCTAGTTGACAATGCCCTCAACTTCTCTCCTGTGACATTGATTCTAACTTAGCTTAACATGTCACAACGTCACACTGAGAAATGTACAAATTAAACAGACGTGCATCGAAGAGAGAAACAGTGGGAATGTCTACATTTCCGGGTGGACAGGGACACTCCCTTGTTCTCAACACATCCACCCAAATCTGCATGTTGTGTCACAGTAGATAACAGCAGACATAATTTTCCACGCCACTGATGTGTGTATCAGTGTGCATGCTGCTCTCAGTTTAGCATCTTGCACTGTAAGTGACGCGGAATAACTTGGATCATCTCTAGCTTGTGCTGAATGTGCTCCTTGATGCGTAGGCCTGTAGATGTGTCTGCGTGGCTATGTCAAGTCATAAGCACTTGTGGCTAAGCAGAGGTACTCTTATTAGTGTGCATGCGAGCGCCTCTCCTGCCAGGTCCCATCCACTGCTCCTTTATCTCAGAAAGGTGGGGTGGGGGGGGGGGGGGGATCCTTTCCACAGATGCTTTTTCCATCAAAAGCGCTTATCGACAAAGCCAACATTAGTAAAGCAGTTTGAAAAAATGACTTGAAGGCGAGGGAGCGCAATGGAAATCCCTGGGCGAGTGGACACAGTGTGCAGTGATGGTTCGGAAGCTCAAGGCCCTGTGCGTCTGAAAGAGTGTCAGATAATTATCTGGTAGACACAGAGCCCAGATTCAAACACACAGCTTGAGAAAACCCCCGTCGTCTCCAACACGCGCGCACACTCACACACACACACATACACACACACACCCGACTCCTCAATTGCTGTCTGCTGCAGCTCTCAGCGTCCACAGCCACAACTACTACTTGTCGTGCCATCCTCACTTATTCCCCAGTAAAAGGAGGACTGAGTTGTCTGCAAGCTCCCCAAGACAGCCAAAGTAATCACTGGTGTCTTATTTACCACAGTGGTAGAGGGACACGGAGAGAAATTGATGTATGATGAGAATGCAGGAAGGTAGAGAAAGAGAGTTAGTCATTCACTTGACAGGCCTGTGCTGTATGAATCACTCAGGCCAATTTAAAAATGCACAACTGTTCATAAATCCACGGCACAGAGTGTTAATGAAGAAACTTAGCCCTGATCAGGAAAACAGGAGGAATAGTCACAGGGGATCTGTGTTCGGCTTTGTGTGTATGTGTGTGTGTGTGTGTGTGTGTGTGTGTGTGTGTGTGTGTGTGTGTGTGTGTGTGTGTGTGTGTGTGTGTGTGTGTGTGTGTGTGTGTGTGTGTGTGTGTGTGTGTGTGTGTGTGTGTGTGTGTGTCTGGTTTGATGTTGAATGAGAGTAAGCGAGAGAGAGTGGTAACTGAATGACCCCATCGCTCAATAGAGATGATTTTTTTCCCATAAATCAGATGAGGCGAAAGAAAGAGTGTGAGAGAGACAGAGACTGAGTGATTTAGCTGTGGGAGTACACTGGCTCAGACATCAGTTAAAAAGCCAGGGAAACGAATCGTTTCCATTCACCTCGATGAGTCTGGCTGCTCTTGTCTGTGGTCCTGAATGCAAAGAAATCCTCATCTTCTGTCTCACTCCATCACCCCACCACCCCCCCTTTTCTACACTGTCCCTCCCCTCCCCTTTCCTTTTCTTCACCTCCGTGAATGATCAATGCACCCCAGTTCCTGTGGCGGCACTGACACAGTTGTTTTTCTATCAGAGAGAATCAGAGGCGGCAGCAAGTCACGGGCACCTGGACACTTTAACATAAATCTTGCAAAAGCATTGGAAGCAGAGCTCGTTGTGTGACGGAACAGGAAAGACTCATTTAGTCTAACAAGAGATATAGAGAAAAGGTGTGAGGGTGCTGCAACTTATATAGTGGTTGGAGAAGGCAATATGCTTTTTGTCACTTGTATGAAATTACCAATGTCGTGTAATCTCTGTACTTATACCAGCAAAATGGATAAGGCCTAGTAATAAATACACCTGCTGAGAGATAAAGTGCATCCCTTTCTCTCCACTTGCCGGTGCAACTGGCAACCTTTGAATTATGCTTCCATGTGTTTCACAGTAGTGAGTACAATTGAGCCTGACTCTGCTGCTCTTCAATAATTCAGAACCAACCTGAGACATGAAGCAATATTCTGAATCTGCAATCGGGAATTATTCCTGCAGTCACTCGTTTTTCTATGTCTGTCTTTCTCACTAACTCTGATTTCCTCTTATCCTATTCCTATTTGTATCTCTCTTTTTTCATACTAATACTGTACGGTCAACAATCTCTTCATCTCACACATACAGTATGCAATCACAGTATGGTCACACAAAAGTGTATTAGTAGCTTTGACTTGGTTCAGTTATCCTGGCACAGAAGAAATCAGAGAGAGCTGGGAACACTGTGATCATTAATGCGTTAGTTGATCATTTTGCAATCCACACCACACCTGACAGTAGCTATCTGCCAAGCCCTTCTCTAAAATTCAACAATTCAAATAAATACAGAAGCCTCTTAAATAGTGCATACCATGTAACGATAGAAGTGCCAGTCTTTGTTTCTGATAAGCCCTTACCTGTTTCTTTGGGGTATAGTTGATGGGTATAAAGGCAGAGAAAGCAGGCCAATGTTAACATAAAGCCACTATTATTGAGAAAAGTCTTAATGCTGGTGTTTCATTTTGTTTGACTATCCCCTATACAGTGCTGCAAAAACAGAGGTCTTTAGTAAAATCCCAGTTCTCTATCTATGTCCTCTACAACACATCAAACAGCCTTTTGCATCAGATGAAAGCGCAGCCATGCACTGATTGAACGCTATGCCAAACCTATTCTGTTTTAACCACAATGCTTCCAATTGAATTTGAATTCTATTGAAGATGTGGCTCCACTGATGCTCCGTGCAATGTATGCTTTTCTTTACACACATGTACAAGTATTATGGTCATGTTGTATGAATGTATGCTATGGAAAGACTGTGTGTTGATGTGTGTGCCTATATGCAGCTGCAGTGCTAATGAGAGACTAGGGTTTTCAGGTGCTGGTGCTTTGAGAGAGGAGGTGAGTGACAGGGCTCATGAATAGTGATGGTCGACAGCTGCTCATTAACCAAGAGACTGTCTGTCAGCCAGCAGACTGGAACAGCAGCCTTTCCTCTATGTATGACACTTGCACATAAACACACACAAAGCATGAAAATATATACACATATACGCAAGCCCGTGCAGATGTACAACCAGCGCACAAACACACAGTTCTTATCTCCTTCATCTGAGTCCCCTGTGCTTTCTGTGGAGCGGAGGCCGATCCTGCCTGTCCCCTGATAGCATGAGCCGAGTGTGCCTATTAGCTATGTGCTCACACCACTCCCCCTGGGGCAAGCCCCTCACTGAATATGGAAACACCTGCCAGATGTAAATTCTGAATGAGGCCCAGAGTGCAAAAGGTACAAAAGGCTAAGACAGCGCTGACAGAAAAAATGTTATCCACCATTTAAATGGTTCTAAACTCATTGTTGAAGAAATGTCTGCCACCTTAATTGTCTTAATGATAACAATAATACTAATAATAATTTATACTTTATTAATCCCGCAAGGGGAAATAACAATTCTTCACTCTGTTGGTATTACACACATTACACATAGGCCTGAATTACACACACATGCTCAGGACCTATACATACACTAATGGAGCAGTTGGGGGTTCGGTGCCTTGCTCAAGAGCACCTTGGTAGTGCCCAGGAGGTGAACTGGCACCTCTCCAGCTACCAGTCCACCACCATACTTTGGTCCGTATGGGGACTTGAACCAGCCCTCTGGTTCCCAGCCCAACACTTTACTGACTGAGCTATATATATATATATATATATATATATATATATATATATATATATATATATATATATATATATATATATATACACTGCCATCTTCCTCACTTTCCTTTTGATAACCTTTTTAAGAAAGTTAAAAATGCTAACACAAGGTGACCTAGATACAGTACGTATGAGTGTGGGTTTCATTACTTTTAGAACTGTGTCATGTTGCTCTTCAAAATAAAACTGTTGCAAATTGCATATAGAGAGTAACAAAAAGTCTGCAAGCCGGTAGTGGTCGCCAACTGGTGTTCTTTGAAATCTGGCTAGGAATATGATCGGTCATACGTTTTATTAGAGGATAATGTGTTATATGCCATTCTTCTCCATTTCAGTTCAAACCATCGATGGATTTGACAGATTCCTGGTTGCCGAACGACAAAATGCAAATTGCAGAACAACATTTAAATTGATTTGTCTTGAAATCCAAGTCCCTGCTTCTGAATGTTGTTCTTTTTTTTCAAACAGGATTCAAAAAGGATGCATGCCTATAATCAAAGATGGCAAAGCATCCTAAAACCTCTCCGTTAAAAGCAGTACATGACACAGTAATACCCTCCACCTCCCACACAAACGCAAGCAAGTTATTTATCCAAAGTACCATATTTAAGCTTAAATCTGTAGCTCTCTCATATTATCGCCCTCTGCAGTTCCCAGCAGTCTACAGTGACGATGACAGTTGTTGTTGATTGGGTAGGAGTCTGTTGTTTACTTAGCTCCATCGCACAACTTGTGTGTGTGTGTGTGTGTGTGTGTGTGTGTGTGTGTGATTATGTTTGAAGCTGAGGTGATGTTTCATGCGTAAAAATACAAATGTGGTGTAAAATGCATTAATTTCATGTGGTTTCACTTCACGTGGTTTACTTTATTGGCATTGTCAACCAAAACAGAACTCAAGAAGCATCAAATGCTACCTGTCTCAGTAGCAAGGAGGAGAGAGCATCTCCAAATTACAGCCACATAAACTGCCAGTGTGTGTGCTTTGTGCACCAAACAGCACAGCACTGACAATGTGCTTCAATCAATTAACATTAGAGCTACCAGTTTTATACATTACAGCAACGTGCTTACCGCACATTTGCATTAAGCCATATTTGTTATACTAACATTGAATATAAAAGCACCTGAATCTGAAATAGCAGCTAGTGCTGCTGATACCTCTGACATTAAAAGTGACGAGGCGGGCACCTGGATAGCTCACCAGGCGCCCATATATGGAGGTGTCCTCATTGACGCAGTGGCCGCAGGTCGTTCCCCTTCTCTCTCCCCTTTCATGTCTTCAGCTGTCCTACATAAATAAAGGCCTAAAATACCCAAAAAAATAATCTTACAAGCGAATAACATCACATGTCTCACATATCTTTTTTTTCAGGGCTCAAATGCCAATGATTATTGCCATTACATCTCACAGGTGGCTACAGAGAAAGAACTTCAATAGGATGCCCATGTTGCTCTCTTTCATTTGGATGTGTATGTGTCACAGTGACTGGCAACAGGACACACACTGGACTCAAATGTTAACCAAGCACTTGGCAGGAAGGCTTAACAGGCAGTTTACTAAAAACAATAATCAAAAAACAGGCTTTTTAAAGTCAGCAGGCGCTCCTGTAAAGCAAACAAACCAGAAGAGTTGAGACAGGAAGGTGAGCAGCAGGCTACAGACATGCTGGCCACTTGGGTTCAGACTGAATAAGATAACACAGATTATCTGGCGAAGAAAACTTGTGAACTACAGTCAGTTTAATTTAGCCAGACAGTATGTTTGCTATCACATTATTTCACTTTCATTAAAACTTACTTATTACTGATATACACCTCAAACCCCAAATCTTCTCACATATTATTCCAATTTGCCACCTTACGAGATTACGACAAATGCAATTAAATGCTAGAATAGTTTTTTTACCTTTTTTAACTGCTTAATAACAAACATGATTTGTAGAGACCAAGTTTTCAAATGAGGATTAGTGAGAAATTTAGTTGTTAACAAATGAATGTTGGTGAGTTTATCCAAACAATTTGGTGACAAATTAGTACATGAAATACTAAGTTACTCTACTTGCTTGTCTAATCTGCAGACATGTCATGATCTGCTTAGTACACACAGCAAAGTATTGTCTCCACCTCTAACAGCGGGGGATGTAGCTAAAATATTCATAAGGAAATTAGCATACGATATCATCTGAAGATTTAGACTTTTTAAGCAGCCAGTAACTGCTTTCCCTGGGAGGAAAAATGGTGTTACATGAAGACTGCTTACTCTAATTTGACTTTAATGCTGAAGGTCTATTTGAGAGCATCCATTTGAAAATCAGTCTGTACTATTCTTAAAGCCAACTCCCATTTCTTGTGAGAGTCAAAGCAAAGTAACAATGAGCCAGTACGCTATAATAGACGGCAATGCATGCAGCAGCACCTCTGGTTAAAAGCCTCTGATGGAATTCTCCTTTTGTTTGTAATCGATTGAGAGAGAAAGGCATCCACCGTGTAATTGTAGCCTCATTTGATCTCAAATAAACCATGCTGTCCTACACAAGGGAGCGACCAGGGCAAGCATAAGCTGGAAACACCTTCATTACACCAAACACACACTCCAGCACACTTACTCCACACACTTAGTCCTTGGCCTGACTCTTGCGCACACACACAGACACACACACACACACTCTCATTTGCATGCTCGTTTTAAATTATATCGCCCTCCCTCTGCTGGTCTTTCTTTTTCTCCAATCTCGTCCTGTGTCTTGTCTTCAATCACACTCAACAGCACACACACACACACACACACACAGCCTATCTTGGAATGAGCCGTGGATTGATTCCAGTCACACTAGAGTGGGGCGAAATGAGCAGTCACTCTGAATAGGCAAAGGCGTCAAATAATACAGATATGAACGTCAGAGGAATAATTGAAGAAAGTGTTTTATATGTAAAAGACAGGGGAGGATGGAGTGGAATTGAATCTCAGAGAAAATGAGGAGCGGGCTATGTCCCAGGGGACCGACTCACAATGCCTGAGCCTTGTTTGAAGAAAATAGAGGATAATTAGAGTGGTCAGTGGCTTCCACAGGGCCCAACACCGTTCAGCCTCACTGCTCCTTTATCTGTCCTTCATTCACTCTCTCACTATTTGTTGGCCTCTTTTTTTTTAAGCATCTCTCACTCAACAGTCAGTCTATGTTCATCTGTTTTCTCTCTGTCTCTTGTTCTCTCTTTGTTCTTTCTTTCATCTCATTCATTGCTTTTCTATTTGTACTCTCTATGCCTTGTTTTTCAGTCTCTCTCACTGCCTGCCTCCCTCCCTCCATCCTTCCCCCAGCTGGCGCAGAGCTATCAGTGGAGTTGATCAGATATTCCAGGCACATATGGACAGCACTGACAGGCATAAATCCTGAGTATTTTTGAAGTGCCCAGGGTTTTTCAGACTGCTTAGTGAACAGGAAAAGCTCTGTGGAACCAGTGCTGTAAACGAGGAGCGGGGTGTGGATGAATCAATTCTAAAAAGGTGCGGACCTCTCCAGTCGCTTCTCCGTCAGCTCCGCAAAATGTATAAAAGGTGGCCACCTCATTAATAGTCGCTATTCAGGATTGGGAAACTCACCAGTCTTCTGCTGACTCTGCTGGCCTGGCCGGTCGAAGTGTTCAAATGTAAGCATCAGAGTAAACACAGAGGAAAAGTTGAAGATGACTATCAGCTACGACCTACTACGAGGACAAGCAAGATCATCTCTGCATCAGAGGGGGCGCTGAGACAAGCTTGGAGGAATTGAACAACTGCGACTTCTCTGCTGGACATCCTGCTAGCCTGTGTGTAGGCGTCAGATGGGTGGCCTCCATCGGTTTACAGCCGGAGCGGGAGCTGTGGTGTCCTTTCGCCAAGACTTGGCTGGATCCTTGAGTGCCATTCAACCGATCTGACAGCCACATTCTGCTATATGATGAATCATGCACAAGTTGAAGGAGCTAATGGGATAACATTTCACTGGAATTGTACCTCGTACGATTTCATGTGAGGAATAAAATTGATAGATTGAGTGAATCCTCCTCTCCTACCTCCGGTTTTATGCCAAAAGCTCTTTCTCTCACTTTTCCTTACAGTGTCAACTTCTGCTTCTACAGCTCCCCCCCCCCCCCCCTCTCTCTCTCTCTGGATCTTTTCATCCTAAGTCAACTCAATACATGTTAATGTATCTTCCAAACCCTCCATGTCTGAGCACTGTACAGCCTGAGAGGTAACTGATTTTCAAAGAACTGCCACCCCATCGCTCCACAGCAAAGTTGTGAGCACTTCTATGTTTTTTTTACATTACATACTGGCTAGCTTGTCGGCATGACAACAACATGTCTCTATGGCAACAGAATAGCCAGCAGCTGGATTAGTGGATGTTTGGACATGTATTGCCTCAAGGTTTCCGCAGGTCCCTTGGTGGCAGGACAGCAATGACAATATTTCATCTTGAGTCAGAAAAAAAAACCTGCTTCTCCTCCTCTTATAGACACAATCCAACATCAGCACCAGTACCAGATATAGGCATAATATAGGCCTCGAGTTACTTGGCATATATATCACATTGAGTAACGTTTGATAAACAAAAGAGGAAATAAAAGAAGATTTATAAGAAATAAAGCTGCCCAATAACCTTTCATTGCTGTTTTCTAATTCCAATCAGCTGTGAGTATCACCATAAACTAAGATGTCTTCAGACTAATGTACAGCTAGTCAATATTGTACAGAAATGAAAATCATTACAAAATCCACTGACGCGCTCCATAATCACAGTGGAGATTCCTGGAGCTTCCCATAAGCATTTGTCTCCCTGTGTGTGGCCACAAACCGACAGGCAGCACAAATAAATCTCCACACTCTTCTCTGTCCTTGCGCTCTCTCCCTCCCTCTCACTGGATGACTCTGTCTCCCTCTCTTACTCCAAGTTCCTGGATATTGAATGGGACCTTACTGGAGGGAGCGGGAATAAGATAAATAAGGAGTCGGCGGCCCTGAACAGTTATCTCACTCACCCTAACATGACGGGAAGGATAATCATCCGCCAGTCCTGAGAAAATGCTCCTGTATGTCTCAGGCCACGTCGATGCATATGACCTCACCAATTACCTAAACCACAAGGATCCCCAGTTTCAACATGCCTCCAAACACACTAGTTTCAGTGACATTTTGATGATTTTAGATGAGGAGTGTTTTGGCACATATAGTAGAATTTGTCATCCTTGTCATATTTTCATCAAATGGCTAAATGAAACCACCTGTAAAACCTCTCATCGTCAAAACTGTAATAAAATGAGGTACAGCTGCAAACATTACAGGTACTTAACTGAAGCATGGTGCATGCCTCCCCGACTGTGCAGCGGGAAACAGCATCATTTAAGCAGGTGCCTGCCTGTTTTCACTCTGCTCAGGATAATTATCTAAGTAGTGCACAAGGCATCTCCTACACAGACCATAACACACCACATCACACTACACCTCCATCAATCAAGCCTGATTTCACTGGAATGCAATAAGGAACGAAACTGATTGATTGTCATACACCACTATCTGCAGCAAATCGCTGCTATCTGCACACAAATACACAGCACACAGGCATGCGTAAAGTCAACTGTAAACACGAGCACACAGTGGGGTAAATAACTGCTGGTATCTCTTGCAGCGTCGGGAGCAGTGGCGCGAGGCTTCCCCTCAGATTTTGAAAACCCTATCTGTATCAGGAACAGCAAACCGAAAAAAAGCAATTTGCTTTGTCACACAGAGACATGCTTGACTTCACTGAATAATTGCACTGCAGCTCTGGAAAGAGCTGTTTTACTTTTATCTAATGAAGGCCTTCAGGGGAGGAGCACGGGTGTGTGTTTTGTATCTGTGTGTTTGTTTTGTGTGTGTGTGTGTGTGTGCTGTGCAATATACATGTCTCAGGACTTCTGAATATACATGTATATGTGAACATATATAAGTGTGCAACTGAAAGATAAGCAGTTGAAAGCATAAAGAAATCTTTCTCTATCTGATCCAATCCTGCCAGTTTCCCTTTGCTGCTCGTCTTCCTTCCACACCGTTTCCACTGCAATTTATTGATCCATCAAATCTGCATGTTGCCTCTTTGCTGTGTCCAGTTTCAGGTTTGAGGCGGTCCCCTGATTCAATAATGCAGAAGCAAGGTGGATAATAAAAGCCCCTGTGCCTGCCCTCAGATACTAACTCCTGAGAAGTGCTGAGTCCACACTCTGCTGCCTGCCGGCGGCCTGTCTCTGTGGAGCTTGGCAGAGGAGTGGAAGCTGGAGGGACAACTTCAGCTTTCTAACCCCTACATAACTAACAGTGCAGTACTAAAATTGTCATTTTACCATTATGTCACTGCACCATTGTGTTGTGACTTTATCTTTATAAACTTTTACTGTTTTACAACCTATTTAAATTATTCTTTTTCTTTTTACTTCTCATTACGCATATACTACATGCAGTTTATTCATTTGAATTACTGTACATCTGTCTACCACACATACCTGTATATATTATATTTTTTATATTTAATAGATGTTATAGTTTATCTTTATATTTTGACTTCTGCACTATATTATGTCTCAAATTATCATTTTTTACTTTACACGATTTTCTTTTTATACATATTTAACGAGCATTGTTGGAGCATGAGATCCAAGATTTCCATTGCTTCTCTGTAATTGTTGTGCATTAGAACTTGAGTACAGAGGACCAGAAGAGGCCCTAGTTAGGATTTGTATAGTTAGGTTAAAGACAAGCCCTTCTTTATGTATAATGGGCTATAGTATCCAGAGGCAAACGAGAAAGCCGTGTTTGATCATTGGACTAAGGAGAAGGCCATGGAGATGGGAAAAGTGGCAATGAAGACAGAAAGCACCTTCTCTGATGACTGCTTGTGTGTTCAGGAACAAGTTTGTGAATTGCCATAATGACTCTAAAGCATTTGTTCCACTGTGGAACTGTAATTAAGCCATCAGCCACAGTTTGGAGTCTTTAACTTCATAATGAGGCTGAATGTGCGCAGTTCGTGCTCTGTGGATAAGCTGCTGTAATCACTTCTATCTGCTTAATTATGTAAAACCATTCTTTTATCCTAGTGGTGTCTCGCTCTTTATCTCTTCCTCTCACCCTCTCGGTCTCTGTCATGGTCTTTTCTTTTGAATATAACTTGGTACCATGAAAGCACGGGGACGCAGAAGCAATGAGCACACATGCTGGGAGATATCAACCTGAGACGGCTATGCTGGGAATTGTCAAATGGCTGCTGGGAGATAAAGTACAGCGAGAACTGAGTATTAACAAAGGGCACTATATGAGGGAAAAGGTGAGTTAGCTGTAGCTACTTTAAAGGACAAATCCGGGGCGAAATGAACCTAGGGGTTAATAACACATGGGTACCGAGTCGACCGTTCTCTGGGATATGTTTTCATGCTAATCGAATGTGATGAGTTTTATCGCAAACCGCGAATTACCTTATAACGCTAGTCGTCGGGACAAGGGTAAAGTAAAAAGGTACGACCAGTCGAAGGACGAGCACCATGCTTGAGCTATGTTACTGGTTACTGGTTGCACGGCGTTCGTTGTTCGACTGCTCATGACTGTTTTCCAAACATAGCACCTGCCTGTACGCGTGAACGGCACTGTCTTTCTAAACTATCTTTTTAATATACTGTCTGTACACTTACAAAGTTCTCAATGCTTCGGTTTACATGTAGGGACCCTCATTATGCTACCGTGGAAGTGTGGTGCTATTTTGAGCCTTGTTAGTGGTAAAGAAATAGCAATTTCTTTTTACTTCACCCTTGCCCCGACGACTAGCGTTATAAGGTAATTAGCGGTTTGCCATAAAACTGGTCACATTTGATTAGCATGAAAACTTATCCCAGAGAACGGTCGACTCGGTACAAATGTGTTATTAACCCCTAGGTTCATTTTGCAGCGGTATTGTCCTTTAAGAATAAGCGCAAAGCTCTCACCACACTGAAGAGTGTTTTATTACCATGTCGACCTTACTACTGGTCCAGGGACATTACAGCTCAGATGGAGGTATTATATGAGGCATCTCTCTCTCGCTCTCTCTATCTCTCTCTCTCTCTCTCTCACACACACACACAACTTCACTTGCTAACGTTTCCTGAATTCCAATATGAATTGTATTATCATTAGTGGTCCTGCTTTAGTGAAACAGAAGTGAAGATGCGTGTTGCAGGTTATTTGCAATGGAAGTAAACACCTTATATCACCATGTCCCTAATGGAGACCACCTGCTTGTTCTGTTTTCCGATAGACCCACATCAAAGCTCTCCTTCTAGAGTACTTCAGAGATCACTACACCGCTACATGCTGCACACACACATAAACACATGTACTCACTCACACATACACTCTCTCACTCTTGTGGCAGTGGAGAGTGGAATCTTGTCATGCTCTGTAACTTTGCATCACAGACAGGCTGCAATGGGGGAAATAAAAGCCCTAAGTGCCTAAAAAAACATGAAGCTGCTGCTGTTTCAATGGAGCAGAAAAAAACAGTAGAGAAAAATGTCAACAACAAAAAGCTGCTGGTTTCTATTGCCGCAGGCGACATGGACTTTGGTTCCCTCATGTTTCTTTCCTCCCGCATTATGCATCATCTTTTCATCCAATTAAACACAAACACAGGCTACAGAGTACAACTTAGGGAGCATGTAGGACTGCTCGTTCAGCGGTAAATAGACAGAGGAGGGATACAGAGGGAGACCTGTGAGGGGAAGAAGGGGAGAAAGGGATGGTGTGAGATAAAGCAATGGGCAGGTGGGATTGTGTGTGTGTGTGTGTGTGTGTGTGTGTGTATGGGCCAGCTTAGCCTACTTAAAAGATGGAAAATAGAGTATGCACACTATGTAATTACACTAAGTAACATTTCGAGCATCAAGCTCTTCTTCAGATGCTCAAAGCGCGTTCATGGGAGAATGATCTACTGTTTTTCCGTCTTGCACATGTTCTTCTGTCCAGCACCTAGTATTTAACATCTGGATATGTGTGCTTTTTACTTAAAAGATAGACCTCTTGGCAGACCATCTGTCTACCAGTCACCTAATGTGTTGATTCTGTAAGTCTGTGGAGGGCAACGCGTCACTGTTGTTGTATTTTGATACAGAGACATGAGCACACTGCCGTGCAGTTCATCTAGATGATGACTGACGATGTTTGCTGAAGTATGGCACGGCACAGTCAAGAAGCATGGCAGGGCCTCCTCGCCAAAATTTCCAACTGAACCGAAGTTGTCCTTGGCCTGGTTGCCTTGGTTACCTGCAGGTAGTAAAGTGACACAACCCAAAAGAGAGGGTGTGAAAAGCTTTGTCCATCTTCAGGCAGCCATTGGGGATTTCACACCTTTCCCTCTGGGGCAATCTGGCGAGCATTGCTATGGCAACTGAGCACTCTTAACCTTCTGACCCAACCTTCACACACATCACTAACTTATTATGTATTATTCCAGATGAAAACACATGAGGCTCCTTATGTGTACAGAAGGAGATTTAGTGAGCTGTCTTTGTCTTAACACTGATCTGACAATCAGGCCTTTAAGAATGGACATTTTAATTGTAAGAATAACTTATATAGCTTAATAGCTTTTGATAAATCCGGTTAGAAACGGAGGTGCGCATTGACCATGTTCAGCAAGCTTTTGCCTGGAATCCTGTAGTTTTAAACTTAAAGGGTCATTTTCTTTTTTTTCAACCTGTTCAACCATTGTGTTCGGACAAGAAGTCACCTTCTCAGATCGATAATGTTGTGAGACACTTTTAATAACAATCTGAGCCTATCAGTGCCAAAACAATCACTTTTAATGGACAAAAATCTTACATTGGAGCTCGGTTTGCGCCGGCCCGTCACTGCGTTCTTGCTCAATAGGCTTACTGGACCAATTTCAAAAAGTTTTGGTCCCATCAGTCTATTAGACACAAATGCATGGGGAAATGGGGTCCAGGTTGAAAAGAAGCAGGCGGATGAGCGTGAGCTGCGGCAGTCCATTTGGCCACTTTTGGGACTGCTGAATGACGTTTTTCATGCCGTTCACAGAGGCGAGAGTTGATTAGACATTCATTAGGAATGCATGAATGAGAATGTGTTGTAATGTTTGCACAAGGCTTCTGTGGTGGTTTAGATAATCTGTGTTATGTTTGCAGGGGTGTTAGGGTTAACACTTCTCCATCTGTGTTTTTATTGACATGTTGATGTTGTAGTGTGTTTGCGTGTGATAGATCGCCTGCATGTGTATTAATCACGAAGTATTAAATTCAAGCCATAGGCAGAGAGCTACATCAGCTTAACATTATCCTGTATGCCCAATGGACTCCCTAATGTAGACGCAACATACTGGATACTTTCAGGAAGCATATGGTCTTTCAGTCCAATTGCATAATAACTCTGAAGTGCCTGTAGTCGCAGTAACATTACGAAGATCAATAACAACCACAATGCTCTGTTACAGGACAGACTCCAATGTTTGCAAAATGGATAGAGCAACTCATGTTTTCCAACTTCACAAAATCCAATTAGACTGTATGTATATGTTTGTGTGATGATCTATAATCTAGTCACTCGATGGGCCTATCCACCTGTCTAACATTCACTATAACCACCAACAAAACACTAAGCTCTTCTTTTGTTCGCCTCTGCTCTAGCGCAGTTAATTCTAAGTGTGTTCTTGCTTTCCAATTATTTGTAAGAGAATCAACTCCTGGAAATTGAAATTCTAAATAATGATAGGCTTGGCAATGGTGGCTCAATACAAATAGTCCTATTTAAACAGCTGTGTTTCTAATGCTGAAGAACTGTACTTCTTGTCAAGCAGATTTCCTGTAGGTAGTTAGAACCAAACACACACACACACACACGAAGCACAGAGATGCTGGTGGTTTTTTAGACCTAAGGCCACTTCGGTAGATATGTTGCATCGCTTCAAATATTTTAGCAACAAACTCACAAAGAGAAACACAGAGACAAATCCCAGATTAAGCCACAAAGCATGAAATACAATCAAACAACCATAAGTCAATAACTAACATAAACACTGAGGCTAACCATGAGAAGATGTGGCGTGAAAGAGAGAGGCAGAGTTGATGAGTTCAGAGAAGCAGAAAACGGGGTCTAGAATCGTTTTTCTAAATTGGTGATTTTAGTGCCACATTCGCCAAACACAGTGCAGTCTTGTGTGAGGTAACAGGAAGAGAGAGATAATGCCTGCCTGAGAGGACACACAGTAGCCCTAAAGGATTATTTTTTCCCTCCTCTTGGCCTTCTTGGACTGATTGGGAATGAAAAAAATGCTGCATCTTTGACAAATGGGTTATGCTTTGTTTGCATTTACCTCAAAAACATTCCCCCAGCTCCCTCAACGCCCCAGGTCTCTAAACTGTAACTGTACAGGATGGAGAGCGAGATGGAGGAGAGCAAC
This sequence comes from Gymnocephalus cernua, assembly GCA_023631565.1. Lineage (NCBI taxonomy): Eukaryota > Metazoa > Chordata > Actinopteri > Perciformes > Percidae > Gymnocephalus > Gymnocephalus cernua. The sequence goes on from CM042441.1 coordinate 15,826,539, forward strand.
CAAGACAAGGGAGGAGTCTGTTAGTACAGTGTATATCGTCAGCATGACCATTAAACACAATGGCACTCTGACCCCATGCAATGACTCAACATCACTTTTACCCAACCTGGCAGCCTTGGGCATCTCTATTAATCTCAGCCTCATGCTCTACTGTATGTATCTGAGCTGAGGCGCTATCCAGGATGGTTTAGCATCTATACACAGTAAAATACAATAACTGGTGAAAACAACAGCACAGGAAGGCAGGAGTAATTCCTCTATTCTATTTTCTTTTTTTCTTATACACCACTCTTGCGACCCGTCTGCTTCTCATTTCACCTCCTTGTAGCTTTTTCCTGCTGGCAAAATAAGAGGGGTGTGCACCATGCCACTGAGAGCAGCAGCAGGGGTGGAGAAAGTCAACCCTCAGCTGAACCATACAGGCGCTGGAAGGCACAAGCCATCAAGTGAAGTTGCAACTTTTGGTTCAGTTTGCGTTCAGTCTCTTTGTGTTGCAGCACAAAGAGACTCAAAGGGAGGTTTGCAGATTTGTGGTTTATTCTCGAGAAGAAGCTCTGGATAACATTTCAGCTCAGTTTTATAGGGTCCAACAAGCAGCTTTAAAAATAGGCATTTACGTCACATGGTTTTGAATCAGATAGTCCTGCAAACACCCTTGCACACTAAGATTATCTTTACCTTTATCTAACGGTCAGCTTGACCTGCTGTGCATGATGTGACAAATTATCCCTCTCCAAATTTTCAGACCCTTCGGCTTGGCATTTCCCTAATTTTCCGTACTTGCTTATGTTCAATGTTCCCCTGGAGAAGGCTGTTATTTGGCTAAAGATGCTGTTTCCAAATTCTTGGCTTGGTGTTCTCATTACTTTTCAGTAACTTGTTGATGTTCGCTGTTCCCTGGAACGGCTGTTGCTTAGCTGAGATCAGTTGAGGACATCTGATACCAATTTGAGGGCATGTGTGCACAATTGAAACCCTCTATATTATTAATGTATTTCTCAAACGCACCATAGATTGTAAACAAATGCCACACGGTCAAAACGGTTCCTTGTTTATCGGACAGAATATCTGAGTGAAACTTGCCGACACTTCCTGGTCTTAGAAATAATGTAATTACTTAAAAAGGAAAATGGCGTGGGAGAGCTGAACACCATCTTTCCAGCGACAGTGTTTTTCATGTGTCGTGGTTTCAGCTTTCTTGACGCTGGTCAGTCATTACAGGGGATTCACCACAGGTGACATGTTGTGCAGTTACATATCTTTTTCATTCCCAATTCAGGATCCCCAGAAGCTACAAACACAGCCTGCCAAAAAATCTGGGGAATCACAGGCCCACACTGAAATAACCATACAGAGGCTTTGCGCATACCCAATTACAATCTCACCTGTCCTGGAAAATACTTATTAGAATTCCTAACCATCATTTAATTATCCGTGTTTGCTTAAGACATTCATTATCTCTATTGTAACTGGGCTTAGAATAATCTTTATCATTTCCCTAAACCCCAGAGAATCCCTCTATTTTAGCATCTTCTAATTGGATATGTGTCAGCGCAAAATTAATGGCATTAATGTGGATTTGACATTCACTATCTCCCCATCGGGCTTATAAGCAGGAAGACATTATCAATGCTAAATGTCAGCTCTTTCTTGAGGTATCTGTCACTGTGGTGGAAACATTTTGTGCAGCAAAAAGCTTTATCACTGGAAGCTCTCTCTCTCTCTCTCTCTCTCTCTCTCTCTCTCTCTCTCTCTCTCTCTCTCTCTCTCTCTCTCTCTATATCGCTCTCTCTCTACCCACACGCACGCACGGCCAAGCTTGGCTGCGTCAAAGAGTGGTACTTCTTTGACTGAGCTTCTGGCACATAGCCGTGCTGCTCCTAGCGTCCGCACCTTGCAAGCACAGCAGTCACCTTCCAACCTCTGCGACTCTCCTCCGCTCTATCTCGCTCAGTTGCAGTTATTCTGCAGGAAGGAGGGGACCGACTGTCCGCTTCGCCCGAATACATTATCGGAGGAGTTTTCCACGCTCGGGAATTTGGAGGTTTTGCTTTCGCCTACCCGAAAAAAGAGTCTATGCTCCACGAAAGACACGCGGCTGGTTGCTACCGAGCCAGAGAGGGCTGCCGTGCGTCTTGGTGATGAGGTTGGGGGCGCACAGCCGACACAGCATTAAAGGAATCCCTCTGTATCTGAAGAAACCGCCCCAGTAAGGGACAATAACGGGGGGGGGGAGAACTGCGGGAACTGGTGTCGGCTGGGACGCTATCATTTCGACTAGGATGCATCTCTTCAGTGCCATGTTCCTGCTTGTGATGTTAGCTGTCATGCACTGTGAGGTGAGGACTCCGGCACAAACGCTTGCACGCTATGAATAAGCATTATTTAAAAGTTCCCAAAGCAGTGCTGAGCGCCTGTAAATGAATTCTGAAATATCAATCATTTAAGTAAGAACCAATGGCTTAAGAAGAGCTGTATCAGTGTTAAAAAAAAAGAAGGGGGGATATGATGTTAAGTCAGTGCAAAGACTGTATGCATGTTGCAGCATTAAATAGGAAAACTGCTATTGTTCTTCTGTAGGTATTAGTTTGCAACCTAGCGTGCTAATGAGAAGCAAGGAAAACGTAGCCGAGGTAAACTTCAGGGAAGGTATGCCTCTAAGCAGAGCTGCAGTGGACGGTAAATCCACCTGAACTTGACTTGACTCACTTGCCGTTTCTTTTCCTGGAATTGATGTCTTGCACATGTTTAGACTGACATAACTCGTGATGCAGTTTTGTAGTATGAATTACAATGAGTGGAATAGACTACATGATGGTTACATGGTGACGACAAAAGAGAAAAGTAAGAATATAAGTAGCGTGTCCCCCTGACAGTAGGCTATAATTGATTTCTGATACCTTTGACGCCCGAGGTGTTTTTTTTTGCCGACCTTACCTCTCCATCACTGACAGAGGTCCAGGGACTCCGTGACAGACACTGTGACCGATCGCGCTGAATACGCTGAAAGAACCGAGCGATGGACGGCAACACTGACAATTTGTCTACAGTATCTATGTGTGATTTGTGGCTGTGAATACGAGCCGTGCGTATTTAGTATCGCCTCGGAGCAGCTCCAACAAATGGTTGGAGATCCTGCAGATGTTTGGCGGTCTGTAGTGCATGACACTCGAGTAAAGCCGCGTCCCTTTGGTGAAAATGACGAGCTTTGACGTGACAGTTGTAAATTGAAGTGAGGGACGGTAAATTATTTGACCCAGAAAAGCTTTCAGTTAAGGCACGAGCATTTGAACTTGCAGGGGTTCAGCGGGTCAGCATAGGCTACATGTAGTGTTGAGCATAAGCCATGCCTGCTTAGACAGTATAAGGTCTGCTTATGAAGTAGCTGCTGTGTGGCTGTTATTTAGGAGTGCATGAAATCCGGTCATTTGTTGGACGGCGCCCGTTCGCACCTTTAGCTCCATGCAGCAATATATTCAGGACCACGCACAGCGCCGTGTCGCGCCTTCGGTTAAAAACAGCAGTCTGAGTCAATGTAGCACCACAGACAGCGCCTCCTCGCAGGCTACGTTGGCGGGGAGTGTTACCATTTGGCCAAGGCCACCAGACAGATTGCAGGGCCTTATACAAAACAACACAACAAATATAAGTTTAAAAGGATGCCAAACAAATGGAACAGCAATGTATGCTATTTATGAACAATAAGTGATATAAGAGATGAAAGTAACAGTTAGTGGGATACAGTGTGGTCACTCACCAGGTGTTGCATCTCTAAGGCCCCTAAACAGTACAGCTAATTATAGGCCTATGTGTTTTGGGTTTGGTAGACTTTTCACACAAACTGTCTGTCTATCCTTTGATATATTCAAATAACATGTGGCTCATTGTTGCACATGTATCTAACTGATGAATATGCTGTAACGTGTAAAGGCCATATGTTGCAGCATACATTAGTGTTTTATATGCCATGTCTACAGGGCAGGTGGACACTGCAGTTGACTTTTAACAGAAGCTATATGCTTTCCGCCAACAGGATGTACGCTGATGATCAGGCTGTAATGTACACCTGTGTGTCAGGTTCAAAGTATAACGTGTGCAGCACAGATGGTATTAGATGAAAAACAATTGATTTCAGTCTGAAGCAAGGTGCAGGAGTTCCCTGGGCTCTAATTGATGTAACAATCACACTGAACACATCCCTAGCTGCACGACAAAATGAACCATGAAGACGCTGATGTGCCTCTTAAACCTCCTTTACATTAAATAAGTTATTAAGTTCCCTTATGCATAATAACTAATTTAACCTCAACTGAAAAACTGTCTAAAATCAAAATCGTATCACTAATTCTAACACTTCAAGTGAAAAATAGCAAATCACACAACGTGTCTATGCTACACACATCCACAGTGCACTATGGATGTTCTTTAATAAATGAAGAGGAATAAATGTCACTGTAAAACACGGAAAATGTAGCTGATGACTTACTATGATAGCTCAACCCCTTCTTCAGTGAGTTCATACTGTAATTGGCCATAGGGAGCAATTTGTTGTAAGTGTTTACATTCAATATTTAAAGGTCTGAAAGAAAATATAACGCTACCCATCTCTCTAAGATTGCACGGTAAGCATAAAGAATTGATGACTTCTTGCAGATCTACTACAAAGAGGGTAACACTCCCAACCAGCGGAGTTGAGATATTCACATATTTTCTATCACAGTCTCAGCACAGGCCTGTATTAAATATTTACAGGGCTTTAATGAGACAGAGGCACTAGTTTGTTCACTGCATGTGTTTGTTAAGTACCCATAACGCCCAGGGGTCCTTATATAGATGGGCACCTGCTTGACCTTGGCACAGATGTATTGCTGTGGTGTGCAAATCAAGCCATGCATGACAGGACCCACTGGTGTTTGTGTGTGTGTGTGTGTGTGTGTGTGTGTGTGTGTGTGTGTGTGTGTGTGTGTGTGTGTGTGTGTGTGTGTGTGTGTGTGTGTGTGTGTGTGTGTGTGTGTGTGTGTGTGTGTGTGTCTGCGCGCATGCGTGCGTGTGTTATTTGGAAGTAATGTATTTACTATACACTCATACATACTGTACAGTGTACTGCACCTTGTACACACTGTAAAAAGATATAGATAGAAGATATAATATAAGACATATAAAATAAAGTATAATTTCAAATGAACCCAAGGCAACTCATCTCCTCTAAAAGTACCAGACATTCAGAGAAATGTGTGCTAATCATTCTGCAAGATGCAAAGCTTGTTAAATGCATATCATATTGAAAAATATTTTCAAAATATAAAAAAGCGGCAAGTAATGACTCTCATCAGTCAGGAGTTAGACATGATAGTATGTTGGCATCATTTTCTGTGAAACTCAGCATCTTTTCATTTGTCTGGTTAATATTAATGGCTTAGTACTGATTGCTCAGAATGTAAATTTAGTGCAACAGCAGAAATTCTAATGCACAACCTAATTCATCTTGGAAATAGAAGATGCTCCATTTAGTGTATGTAGACTTGGATTTTGTGGTGAATTAAAAGCATGTGAACAATGAGATGATCAGACATTGTGTTTATGTGTTAAACACAAACAAATAAAGACCACAAGAATAATCAGTGTTCGTGAAATATCCCCCTTTTATCACAAATGAGGTAACCCAGTTCAGTTACCCTGAAACTTCTTGAATAAATATAACTTATTTGTTCCAAACAAAGACTTTTATTTAAATAAGTCAAATTCTCAAATGCTAGAAGAATGTTTGTAAATCACAACGATGTGTGTTCCACTAATATTCCTGTCCAACCATCAAACCAATTTAAAAAGCTTGCTGGAGCCTAACTGAAAGATGAGGTAATACTGGTTAAGGGGACAGCATATTTCTTTGTATCGTTTTCTGTAGTTACTCGATTTCTGCTTATGTTGTCGAGTATAAAGATTGTTTCATGGACGTGAAAGATTTACATTCAGGTTTGTTGTCCCACTGGAACAAGAGAGTGCCAGAGGAATACAGTTATTGGTCTAAGATGTCTGGTTTCGAAGACTCCCAACACTACATGGTTGAGACTGAGAGTGATGGAAATGAACACCTGCTTTGGTGTTTTTCTGTGTGTAGGGAAGAAAAAATAATTGCTTGTCATTCTCAGAGGGACTCAGAAACAATCAGTAAGAACAGACATTTAGGACCTTGTTAAGTTGTTTCCTCATTCTAGATTGGCGTGATGATTGCACCAGAAACTCACCCAGCCAGGGTCGATTTATACTGTAACTAAAAGTGGTGTAAAGGAGCGAGCACTTGTAAATCACACTGCTGTTTAAAACATCATTTGGCGCAAACATTTAGTTTAGTTTTTATTTTACTTTTTTTTAGTTTATTATTACTGTATACAGTGCTGTACTTTAGTGCTGCAATCAGAAGTGTCACTGAATTGAGATGGTTTTATTGACACAACTGAAACAGTAGATATGATAAGAAGACTTTTTTTAGCTATAAATAATAACTTTTATTTATATAGCACCTTTCATGAAACCCAAGGACACTACAGAATTACAGTGGCCAAGCTAAGGGAGGTTGTAGGTTGTAGTGAACAGGTGGTGTTTCAGGAGTTTTCTTTTTTTTTTAAATGTCCAGGGAGGGTGTCCCAGAGGGACGGGGCTGCAACACTAAAGGCTCTGTGTGCTCTGTGACACTGCTATGTCAGTATTATGAACAAACCTGGCACATATTAGGTCCGATTCCACATACAAATAGGCAAATTGACGTGAAGCAGTTAGCTGATCTAATGCTTAGGCTATCTACAGTACAGTGTCTCTGCTTGTGAGGACAACAATGACAGACCTCAGCTCATTCAGTCCGGCAGGACAAGCAGCTGGATTGGATAATGTCCAATTGAGACAGCTTTAGACAGTCCACCAACCTGGCAGTGACCCTTTGGCCAAACATCTCTTTTCCTGGTGCCAGTCCAATGAGAGCAAAGCAGCATGATAGCAATAAAAGCTCTCCCCCAGACATGACTATAATCGAGCCACTTGTGGTAAATGTCTGTCCTTGTGTCCATGCCAAAAGCCTATTACACAGCAATTCTACCAAAACATTAGAGCTTGTCAAACCTTGTAAAAAAAAAAAAAAATACTAAAATGTCCCCTCTGCTATTATTATCAGTGAGCCTACCTGTTAAAAGCTTTTATAAATATGGAGGAATGCGGCTAGATGACAGGCAAGAAGGAACAGAGATGTTCCCCAGGAGGAAGGACACTAGGTAGCAGGCTGGACCGAGTGTGCTCTGCCAAGCGGCAGCCTAACCTCCACCGAGAGAATTAAACAAATGAAAAGCCGCGAGAGCAGGGTTGTAAATCTGCCAGTGTGAGGCAAAGACACACACTCAACTGTTAAAATCACCTTGCTATGCTACGACAGGTCCAGCGCTTGTCTGAATTACTAACATTGCATGACCACACAAGCCCATTGAAAGGTCAAGCTGCAACACACAGATACAACTTTAAATCTAATACGAGGACATTAGATATTTTGCATGCAGTTCACGCAACATTCCTTTTAATAATGTTAACATTTGAAGTACACTAGTATAGCTATAATATGAGCCACATTTGTCTAATACATGTCAATAATATGGAAGCTTTGTTTTTGTGTTTCTTGCTCTGTTAAATAACATAACCTAATTTCTGTGTTGCCTGTCAGTCACTAACAATCATCTCGAGCACTATGTGGGTGAGTAAGTGAGCAGGCCGGGTTAGATTAGCCACTATGCCTGCATCCACCTTTATGCGCTCCCCATTAATATACAAAGATGCCGCTTCACAATCATCCACAGATAATGAGGTTGCATTATGCTTGATTCAGTGCTGCTAGAATAGATTGAATAGTACGTGCTTGTGTCATGACTGATTAGGGTAGAGCTTCAATCAGTGCACGACAATAATCCCACATTGTGCGAGTCAGAATGTTACCACTGTCATAGAGATCTGTTTCATAAAAGCGATGCTGCTTAAGGAAGGGGGCCGGAGCACAGAGAGCTATTGAGCCTTTGTGCTCTCTGCTGTTCACTCCCTCATCTTAATGTTTGATGAGCTTTCATGTTGCCCGCTGCTTCATCATCAGAGGCGTGTTAATAGGAACAAATAATCAGAACACAAAGTGACATTGTGGGGACTCGCCTGCCATGTGAGAACATTAAGTTGGTCCTCAAAGGGTTAAACATAATTTTTTTGAGGTAAGACCTTGTTTTGAAGTTGACTAGTTTAAAGTGTGAAACATGGGGTGTTTGTGGTTCGGCGTTAAAGCAAATCAATGCTGTACAATTTCCTCAAAAATACAGTGTGTGTCCGTGTGGTAGATAAAAGAAGGGGTGGTTAGCATGTGTGCTTTTTAATGGACAGGGAGGTTTGTGTGCCTGTATGAGTGTTTTGGTTTTTGATGATGCTGTACCTGTTTCTGGGTCAGTTTTCTAAATGTGGTCTGTTCATGACTCACACAAGGGTGATATTAGCTTTTTTTGTGGTGCGCCCCTGGGTGAAATGGGTGACTGATTTTACTACTGCAGTGCATGGGTTTGGGACACGAAGGCAGGCAGCGGTCTGCGTAGTAATTGGTTAACACATAGAAGGCCGGGTAGAGAAGCGTGTGAGGTCAGTGGCCTGACTCTCAGACAAACAATGTGTCCCTGCCATAGTTGGGGTCAGCATGGCGTTACCTTTCCAGCTGGAATGCCCTATGCCGTATGGGTACATATGCAAACACACGTCCTTCCTATTGAAATAAACAAAACTGTGATCTTATCGTCATACAGTATATTAAAAACAAAACAAAACAAGTGCAAGCTATAATATAAAGTCACTCCCCACTGATTAAAACTCCTACAGACGAATCCAGATCCCCTGCATGACATGCTCTCATTTGTTTAAGCTTTGTTGTTGAAACCCTGCGAATTTGAGGATTTTGCAGATATTGCAGAGGACATGGGACACTCGCTTGTAACTGGGATTGTCAAAGTCAGAGAGGAAAGTCTGGTAACCTTGGTATTTAGTCCATGTTTTAAATGACCACTTACTCATTCAGAGCCACAAACTGACCACTACTTATGCTTCAGGGCTGTGTGGGCTCTAAATGACCTCTGTTGCCGTTTTCTGTCTTGTTGAAAACCCAGCGGCCTGTTGTACTAAAATGAACATTAGCGACCCCATGGACTGAGCTGGCTGACTCTAGGGCAGCTTATAATCGTCATTAGAAAGGTCTTTAAGGTCTTTTGGGACTGAGTACTGAATACAGTTGTTAGAGCTTTGTCATTTATACAGACATGGTTAACCTGGCAGCTAACCAGCAGCCAGCTGCACACTCAGGGAATGATTCTTTTTTTTCCATACACGCAGGAGGAAAGAAATGTAGATTTACATGTGTCCTCTGAGCCTGTAGTGTCGCCTTTTGACCCTAATTCTCTCTTCCAGACAATTTTCACAATGACTGATGCACAATTATTTTCTTAAACTATTCTGTGTGCTCGTATAATGTAAAGGATGTTACTTGTATGCTTGCTGTCAACGGTGTATGGATGGATCAGCTTGACTGGTGGGATGAATATCATCCCTATATCGCATTCTCTCCCCCACTTTCTCTCTTTCCTTCTGTGCGAGTGTGCTGGAGGGTGCAGGACTCCCAGAGGTTTATGTCTGTGACTCTAAGCAAGAGTGACATTTCTCTGACAACACCCAGAACAGGCACACACATGCGCGCGCAAACGCAGTCTCTCTTTCACACGCGCACACACACTGTCTTTTCTCTCTCCCCTTTGCTCTTTAGTTCACAAAACATGTCAGCAATGGGATCCACAACAGACAAAGAGCGAAACAATACATTTAATCAATACCAAACAACAACAAACATGGCTAAGGCTGTTAAGCCTGTCGTAGGTTAGAGTACGAGTGACAATTGAATGCCTGTTAGAGTACAGACACGCTTGATCATCTGGTCAATGCTCGACACACTGCCACCACCAGTAATAATGGCAACAAGCGTTACCCTAGTAACTGCCACTGTGGGACTTACCCAATCTTTTTTTTTTTTTTTTTGTTGGTCCATCTGCTCTTTTTTGCATTGCAGTAGGCACCTCCTGACCAGTTTTTTGTACGACCTTGCTTTCCCCTACTCGATGAATCTTTTATGAGCCTGGCAATGTGGGTTTTCTGTGTAGAAGATTGGAATATAAATATGGCTGTTGCGCCTAGAGCTCCTCTTCCTGCTCTGATACAAAAGCTTTCATAAGACAGATTGGGCAAGCTGCTACTTGAGCGGTGCTCTTCACATCTCTTCGCTTTTATCGGCATTTATTAATGCCATATCAGAGAGCGTTACGCATTCTCAAACGCCAGACATAGATTCTGCCTCCACCTGCTCGATCACATGGCTGTACAACACACCACACTCCTGGGAAATCTTGTTTCCTTTCAAAAAAGGGTTTGTCAAATGTTTTAGTCAGCGTAGTTTTACCTTCGAAAGCCCTAGTTAATTACAGATTGCTCACATATATGTTATGGAGAGCTGTAGCAGCAATTGACATTGAGGGCTGCGGAGGAGGGTCTGGCGAGTCCACACAGCATTCCGGGATGGGAGAAAAACGTGCTCTGGTTTATTGGCATTTCTTTGAACTAATCACAATCGTCTTGGGCTGTGCAAAGCACTGGACGGAGCCAAGTGTAAATCAGACAGTCGTAATGCTATTTCTTTCTCACTGCTCCTTTCTCCCTCTTGTGTTTTTCTCAACTTTTTCTCCCTCTCCTCCTATTTCACATTTATTAACTATTCACCTTTATTCCAGAGAATTCTCTTATCGCCGCCATGTGTGAGTGTGACAGTGTTGGCTCCCATGTTGAAAGCTAACTCAATTGCAGGGCTTTCATTTTGGGGAATGAAGGATGAGAGCTATGTGCCGCGGCTGAAGCGGGTGGCAAGAGGAACCATTTAATCGATGTGTTTTCCACGTGGCACTGTCACTGCCACTCAGTAGGGCCATTGATAAGGGACGCTCTATCTGACTGCGCCAAGGCTTAAAGGCTCCAGTCAGGGATGCGTGAGACCCAGCAGCCACCAGACACTGCTGCATATCAAGCAGGCTGGCAGAGCTGCTCTCTGCAGCCCCACGATGAGCAAGGTAGAGAGGTCCTTTGATAGAGAAACTACATGTAGGAAAGAGGAGATAACAAGATGCTCCAGTGGAAGGAACACCAGCTTACATTACATTATGCTACCTGATTCTAAACCCCTGGGATTTCTCCAAGTCTACAAAACACACACAGACACAGCAGTGTGTATTACGGGATGCAAACGCCACATCTGGAAGTAGGAGTCACAACTAGAGAACTCAGTATGTATCATATTAGAGAAAAAGTCAAACGGAATGATATATGTAGCATTGATGAAATTTACCAAAAGACATTGAATCTAGCTTTAACAGATTACACAAAATTGGAAGAAAATGATGTAACACACAGACTTTTGCATTAATTTTTCATAGATCAGAAGCCTGGAATTTAGATAAGCATATTAGTTGAAAGCAACTTTTCTTGTGAGTTAGTCCTGTGTATCCAGCAGTGCCATGATTCCATTGCCTTTTGATTATTTATACAGTATACAAACAAAACGCTATGTTAAAAACAATGGCCTTGAGCTTGCCCCAAGTGCTCAGTCTGCAACATTTGCCACCTTTTCTTTTTCAATAATCTTCAGCCTCAGACTAACAAAGACAGCCTGTACAAAGAACAAAATGTATTTCTTCCATACTCTAAAGAAAGCTCTTGTCCCTTAGTGATACTCTTGGCAATGGGTATGCATATGTGCATGTACATTATGTTACTGAGTACAGCTAAGAAAAGTGTTGTAGTGTATATTAAAAAAGCCTAATGTGCATTACAAATAAACACCAGAAAATACCGTACATAAATAACATGCATTCAGTAACATGAACATACACCGTTGACAGATGCTGTGAACTGAAGATGCCGTGGTGATCAGGGTTGGTGGGCAGCGTCAGAGTCGGCTACAAAGTGAGAGGATGTGGACTGGGTTTGAATTGCCCAGTGGAGTAGCTGAGCGGGGCAGCTTGGTTGTAAAGTGAGAGAGAGAGAAAGAGGAAAAGACAGAGTGGAGTTGCTAGAAATGAAAATTGGAGATTGCGGGCAGGGATAGAGGAAGAAATAGACTGAAAGTGCCTTCCGACTGTGCCTGCAGGGTTATTATCTCTCCCATCATAACCAAAAGGAGAATAATAATTAGAGGCCTATTGCTCCATGATTTTATTCCCCTCAATGGCACCGACACTCCTTGCAGATTGTCTTTAATTAGCTCCACATCCCTCAATCAATACGGCCGTGACCGTGACAAAACAACGGCATGTGCATCCTGTCGCTCGGGCACGAGAGACACAGGAAGCAGCGGGAAGAAAGGATGAAGTGTTGACAAGATGAGACAGGAAAATGATGTAGAGTGGCATTTCAGTGTGTGTGTGTGTGTGTGTGTTTGTGTGTGTGTGTGTGTGTGTGTGTGTGTGTGTGTGTGTGTGTGTGTGGGGGGAGGGGGGGCGGGGGGGAAGAAACGTCATGCTCTGATAAAAACCTGCTCCCATGACGATTAGAGTCTGCACTTGTTTATCTGATATTGAGTTGGTGTGCATGCGGATGTGTAGCAAGATATATACTGCATGTCTGCATCTTGCTGCATCACGAGGTGAGAAAAGCGAGCGGGTTGAAGTCTTGACTATCATGTCAGAGTATGCTACAGGATCCAATGCAGTGATCCTCGTTATATTTTTGAGCAGCACAGCTGAGTGCTTCAGCCACACTAATGGCGATGTGATGAATAGGTATTCAGGAGAGGTCTCTCTCTTTGAGCATTAGTGCCTCAGGCTACTGGCCCTCTCAGGCCCAGCTCTCATCTCTTACTCCTCTCAGTGAAAGCAACAGCATGCAGGGAGCTGGTGGAGGGATCTTGAGTGGAGTACTTCTCACTTGTCAGGCGCATTTTTCTACTTGGTATGTTCTGGATGGATATCTGCAGCTGCCATGCTTTAATCTGTGTTGATCCTTTCCAAAACAGCCCTGAACAAGACTATTAAATGTGAACAGTGATACACATTTACACTGTGAAAGAAATGTGGGTATAATCTGTTGATTCAAGGAAATTCCAAATTGAGAACAAGGAAATAAACTAATCTCAGATTTGCATGGACTGCAAGGGTAGAGTCCTCCTCATATATAAACCCTTTCAAATTAACACCAACACAAAGTGGTTTTGCAGAGAGGCCCCTTGCATAGGTGTCATTCAAATCTAAACTAGTGATTTAATCTGTGGGTGGCAGAGTGTGTTATGCTCTTAAACTCATTATTAAAGGGTATTTCTGTCATTCTAATCTTCAAATGCTTAGAGGTTGAATCTTATTTTGAATTAATTGTTGTCAGTCCATTTTAGCAGAGGCAATCAGGCAATAGTCAACACAATGACTTGTCCCAGGGGGAATGAGCAGTGCAGTCACAGACTGTCATGTCTTAAAGACACCAAATGAAAATATTTATGATAACGATTAGCAAAGGAAGCGCCTCCTTAAGGGGAAAATTATCTCTAATTCCCTCCTTGTGCTGCATGGAATATTAATGCAAGGGACGGCCTTAATGATATCGGATCTCTCAGGCTGCATCCACAAATGTCATAATTAAGCACTCTAGATACTGTAGATCAGCGTCGTGCGTAGAGTGAAGAGCATGCTGCACAAATCCTGCATCAACTAGAATCCTGCAGACAAAGACACAGTCATACTGTTTCTAGAAATCCACACATAGCTGTTTGTCTGCGTATAACACAGATTCACATTTTGGGATGGTAATGCAGGTTTGTCACTTCATTCATTCACTATATAGTTTATTGCCTTGTACCTGCTGAACACGGCATCTGTTGCTCAGAGATCCAGCCTGATGATCCAATGCAACCCCCATGTGGTAAAGCACCAGACTCTATGGCCGCTCTTTACCATTAGAAGCCTGCCTCTCCTCCTTCCTCCCACCAACACCTACCCACTCACAATACTTCTCATCTCACACTCGGCTAACTCTACAGAACATTACCCCTTTATAATATGCAACATACGGCCCTCTCTTTCTGCTCTGTATACTCATTTCTTCAAGTTTGTTGATATTTCCCTGTCTGTTTGTTTGTTTAATCACTGAACGGATCAACGGCTCCTCATCTTGACAATGCAGCCGAGACTTTGCAGATTACATGGCTGGAATCATTGTCAGAGTGTTGGGGGAAGGATCGAGGAACACGGGCTAACACAAGGCTGTTTATTTACAGTAATAACTATTTCAACTCTGTCCCCCAGCAAGGCAAAAGTCAATAAAAACACACAGTGACAAGCTAATTTGTTGTTTCTCCTAGCTTAACCATTTTTGCCCATAAAATATGTAATATTCAGTTAGGGGCTGTTTTGGGATTTCTCCCTATTGCACACTGTGCCTGTGTTGTACTAATAATGTGTCTCTAATTAAATGTTACAGCTTCTCTGAGCATTAATAATTGGAAGACAGAGGATACAAATGAAGGCTTCAGTGTGAGCTCGGAAAAAGGAGCTAGAAGCACGACTGCAGGCTGGTCCTGTCCCCTCATTACTAATATACAGTTACAGCTGATGGGTTCTGGTCATTGTTTGCTGCTGACCATGTCCAGTGCAGCAACATTAAGATTTCCTTTCACAATCGGCTGCTGCAAACTCTCAGTCAACCAGACTGTAATTGGCAGGATCTCACCACTCCTCTCTGGCCCCGTTAGTTTCGCTGTTGCAGATGTGGCAGAAAACAGACAAGATGTAAATCCATCACCTCAGGGAGTTTCAAATGCATCACCCGTTCTTTTTCTCTCTTTAATCGGTTTCTCTAGCTGCCTCTCTCTCTCTCTCTCTGCCTCTCCTAAACATCACAGTCTCTTCTATTACCTTTTAGGCTAACTTATGTGTTATACTTTGGCTTGTGTTCCTCTTGTGTAGCCCACCACAGTGGTTAGCGAATCCTGGTGATACCTTCACTCTGTGACTGGGTGACATTTGTAAACAATAACAGAGACCAAATAAGACAACGTACTTTGTCCACTGGTTGTCTTTTTAGTCATCTGATAACACTTAGGTGCATGGGATCTAAGATCAGATCTCAGCTCTTCTGCAGGTATAGATAGATGCACCATTACTGAAACAAAGCACTTTGCCAGTCCAGTAATAAGACAATGGAATGGCACTCGACTCCAGCAGTGCAGAAAGAAATAAAAAAATGCTCTCAGCAGCAACAGCTAAATTCAATATAGAGGCCTAATACAGATTTGTAAATATTAGCATGCCAAAATAGAAGTGTTTTATTAGCCGCTATTTAGAAATAGAAATAACGTGAGGTTTCCAGCACTCAGCAGAAGTCAAGTTACCATCTGGATGAAAAAACTCAGTTATTTTTGGTGATAGTGGCAAGGCCAGAACCAAAAGTTCAGTGAAGGGCATTTTGAAAAGGACAGTCGCCATGGGGGGGGGGGGGGGGGGGGGGGGGCAGTCTCAATTAGCTTTCTTTGAGCCTCAGCTACCTTTCTGCCCGACGGAAGACTCCCAATTTGCTGACAGTAATTACTCCATTTACAGGTATAGCTTTCCCTATGCAACAGAGAGAATGTTTGATAAGCTGGGGGGGGGGGGGGGGGGGGGTTGTGTCAGGATGTGGTAGACTGGATTTCTACCACAGAAAATTGTGGGTTTTGTGGGATATTGGTAATCAGGTCATGTAGCCAGTAAATGATCATAGTAACTGTGTGTGTGTGATTGGCGTATGTGTCTCCGTGTGTGTGTGGGCAATTCAACTGGGCACGTTTAGTACAGGAAGTGCTGCACTGAGTCGTATTCAGCAGGCACTGTTGGCATGAGTAGGTGCAGAACAGTGGGTAGAGGCATGCTGTGCTGCAGAATGCATGGCAGCTGATTGCCACATGTAGTTCCTGTCTATTGCTTTGATCAGGCCTTTTCTTTAGCAAGCCTCAAGCAAAAAGTGGTGCTCTGCTTGTCCCTGATTGAGCTGATATTTAACCATATACTGTTCATTCATACCAAATACCCTACAAATAATAATGCATAAGCCCCCGTGAACTTTTGAGATTGTAATCAAGGGAGCGAGCAGGAGCAATCAATCCTTCTATGAATAAAATTTGACTGCATGTTCCAGCAATATACTCATGAAGCGTCTAAGATAAAGTACACTGAACTAGGATATGTTTTCTTTCCTTTTTTTTTGTTTGAACATGTAAATCATTTTGCAATGTAGCCTCTTCAACTGTATCTGTCCCTCTGGTGGGTCATTTAAAAAAGGCAGGTTGAGTGATTTAAGGGAAACATAAAATGACTGTAAAGACATCTACGTACTCCATACTCGATAATGTTTCAGCAATTTCACTTTACTAGTACTTATAGAGCATTTTGAGAAACAAATTGAGGAGGTCAAGAGGCCTGCTATGAGTCTTGGTCCCAGATTCGCAGTCCTGCCTTGTGATATAATATGAATACGTCTCCTTGTCTTTAGTGTGGGTTGATTAGATGGGCTCTACGGTCTATGCTGTAAAGACAATGGATGGACTCACCACAGGATATTCTAGGTGTGTTACAGTCAATACAGCCAAGCAGACACCGTTACGATATTGATTTTCTTTCTCACACGTTCAAACTGGAAAGAGTAGTTAAGCACTATTGGGCTGAGCCTCTGTTTTGTTCCTTACTATTGTTTCATACAGTAGTAACCGAGATACTGTATATTACGTGCAAGTCACAGCTCAACCGGGTCTCTCGCACAACACTGTGGCAACCACCATTAGAGGGTATTGTAGACATTTCACAGCTCAGTGGAGAGAAAGCGTGGCTCATGCAAGTGGACACAAATACGGAGAGGCACACACAAACACATCTATATGCACGCATATGTAGACACATACACACAGAAATGGACACATTTGTTGTATTTTAGGAGATTAGAAATCCTAATCTTGTCAAACTGTGCTAATGCAAACTGAACATGCAAGGTTATCTACTCCCGTATCTTCATGCAAGCCACATTTATCATGTGATGATTCATATACTGTCAATCGCCTCTGTGGTCAGCGTGGGACAGAGGTCCTACTTCATTTGTGGTGAACACCCACCGCTTGAAATATTGAACATTTTCAACTCGATAGGATGCGTTCTCTGCACTTCTGCATGCAGGGGTCGATGCATTTGTACTCTATAATCCTCCTGTGGTCTCAGTCGCTACAATACAATTTGAAAGCCCAGATGAGTTTCCCTAATCAAAGGCCCACAGGAGCCGTTAATAGATTAAACACTCCATGTTGAAAGCACACCACTGTGTCTGCCTGCCTGAACCCTGGGGTACAGCCTATTTATGCCATTTAAATAGTTGCCATGGTAATGAGGTCACGCTTTGTTTAAGCTGATTTTGATCTTGATCTATTTAGAAGGCACTGGGCCTCCATGTCCATCATCTAATTAATGAATTATGACTCAGAAAAATAGCCAGTATTCTTTGAGCCGGATGACTCTTTCAGAGCTCAGGCGGGGGCTCGGGTTTGTGTGCGGCCTCGCTGCCTCAGTCCAAACAGCTCTGCATCATTATGAAGGATGTCTGTGTAATTAGCTGAGGTGTAATTTGGTCCTGTATTTCAGCTGTGAATCTGTAGCTGGCTGCATGTTTGTGCTCAGTGAGAATGTGGCTAGTGTTTGCCACTTTCTGCTCCCCAGTATTGTTATCTCACCCAGAGCTTGTCCCTATGACCTCGGGGCTTTGTAGCACTCTACTGCCATCCATGGGTGTGCACAAATGCTGCCATTTCTGCAGTTGGTGGCCATTTTCACCGTTTGAACTGATTAAAAATGCCCTTTATAGAGCATGCCCACAGGCTAGCAGCAGAGTGTTTTTTTTTTTTTTTGATTTTAGATTTTATATGTGGATGCACCAAAAGGCTGCACAACATGTGTGCATGTAGATGTTCCACAGTGTTATATCTCCAGTATGTAGTACAAATCTGAGTCCAAGCGTGTGACAATATAGCTACGATCACCATTGAAAGTGTATGAGCTCAGGACAGAAATAGAAGAAGCTAAGACACATGCAGGGTAAAGGAGAAACACATGATATGCTGCCATTCTTTCTCTTTGCCAAAAGGGGCCAAGATAGACAACAGAGAGAGAGGGAGAGAGTATGAGGAGTTAAAGGCTAAATAAAATTCACAGAGAAGGAGAACAAAAGAGAGCGACAGAGAATTGGAGATAATGACAGAGCAAAGTAGTGGCAAAAATGAGGCTGGACAATTTTTAGAGTAGAAATTATGAGGAATGGCTGTGAAAATTAATCAAAAAGGATTAAATTAATAAAGGTTAAATGGCTGACTTCCTCTCTAGGTAATATTTAATGAAAGCTTGTTCTGCCAACAGACTGTGATTAGAGAGTTGATTGGCAGAGTCTGGAATTCTTTGAGGTATGGCAGATTGTCCTTATGACACTCATTTTCCCCATCCTTTATTGGGTCCATCACTTGACAAAAGAAATATTAAGTTTGAAAGAGTTCAGGTGCACTTCGCTCTACATGGGTATAGCAAATACATAAGTTATTAACAATGGTCTTAGACGAAAAGACGCCTTGAAATATAGGAGAAAAGGGTGCAAACGGCTCTGAGAAGACTTGATGTGGGGGGTCTGATGGCAGCCAGCCTCCATATAGCTTCAGCTATTATATATTCAGCAAGTGCAGCCTGCACACACAATGTTTTGTAATTGGCACAAATTAATAAAAACATATCAGTTCTCTGAGAAAAAAAAAAACATTGTCATCAAACAAGTTGTTAAAACTGTTATTACAAAGACAGAATAATATAAAGATAGCTGGGGAAACAACAGTTGCCTTTAAAAGGAACACGCCGACTTATTGGGACTTACAAATAACAAGGTCACATGAGACACAGCCATCTTCTAACCGTGTATAGACTGGGAACTATATTCTCAGAAAGGTGAAGCAGTGCTACTTCTGCTACTTGGGCGGAGTGATATGCTTGCAGCACCTGAGAAACCCCGAGCAGAGTAGCAATGCTTCGCCTTTCTGAGAATATAGTTCCCAGTTTATATACGGTTAGAAGATGGCCGTGTCTCACGTGACGTTGTTATTTGTACACGCTGTGACTATACAAATCACAACATGTAAATAGGAACATGTTGGCGTTATTTTGTCACTTATTTGGAGCAGTAGGCTAGTTGGAACCGGTTACCTCCAGGATCTGTGCTAGGCTAAGCTACCGGTGGAGCCGTCAGACAGAGTTACAACACGCACGGATGAGAAGGGTATGTATCGACTTGTCTAACTCTGGGGTTAGGGTGAATAAGCTAAAGTCCCAATAAGTCGGCGTGTTCCTTTAAGGTTTTCTTTTGATGTGGTAATAATTTATCATCTAAAGAAATAAGAGTCTTAATCGAAAGTCACTGTATTGAGCACAAATTTAAGTTTTGAGTGATGACAAAAAAATTGAAAAATTAGGACATTCTGGCTTGTCCTCTGTTGATGAAATAGTCCTTAAAGCTCTGTAAAGGTTTATCATTGGTTTTAAGTTAAGGTAAGGATTGAGGTAAGGCATGTAGTTGTGGGCTAGGGAATGCATTATGTCAAATAGGGCCCTCACTAGTTATAGAGTAATGTGTGTGTTCAGTGTGTATTTCATAAGGCATTACTAAGAAATTCTGCAGTCAAACTGTACAAATTGGGGCCACTGGGGGAACATTTAAGATATCAATGTGCTTTTGATTTCTACTCGCAGTGAATTATCTAGCTTACTTCTTGCACAGTGGCCACAGTTGCACATGGGGTGGGTGGTCTCATTAATTATCCAAGATGGTGCATGAATAAGCAAAATCTTGAATGATTTTTCTTTTTCAGTCAGCCCTCTTACTTCAGTACCAGGCTTTCTTTGATGAGGCTGGGGAGCTTGGTTAAATATAAATACAAGGATAAAGGCCATCCATATCCATGTTTAAATCTTTGCTGCCACCCTGTGAATGTGACGATTACTGCAATCTCTTTAGACGGTGCATCAAATGGAAACACACAGTATGATACATTACAAAAGCATCCTCACCCACACGAAGCTTGAGGGCAAAAACCCTTAAATATATTAATATAATTTAAATATAAATGTTTACACATTATTATCGCACATCATATTGATCTATTAGATATACTTGTTTAGCTGTTTGTTGAGAACAACTACATCAATAAGGAATCACCTGTGAAATGTAATTAGATGATAGATGTGTTATCTTGACATGGCTCCAGTCTATTTCCAGCATACCCCGGGACATTGACATAACCCTACTTAGAAACCAGCAGCAGTGTGTTTGTGAGTGTGTATACTACTCTGCATAGAGCCGTTAACTACAATCTCTGTTAGAAATTGAACGGTATGATTGTAAATAGAGCCGCCACATGCCCCCTCACATCTCCTTGACACACTCCCATAAAGTGACAACTACCTGTCACCAGTTTCAATATTGCACAACAAATGACAGACACTTGCTCGCTCTCTGGCTGTGTGTAATGCAGCGTGTTGGGTGCAATGCCACTGGTAACCACACGGGGTCAGTCTCGCTGCAGAAATAAGAGCAGACAGGCATGAGTGGGAGCCAGCAGGTGAGCAGAGGAGTGCTGACATTTTTTGGATGGGGCTCAGAAAGCTGTCTCTTCTCATATCACTTCACAGTACACCACACACAGAGGAGCCCGTATCACTCACCCCATGTGACTGTGTGGGGAAGGGAGCCCATCCATGGCTGACAAACTGAATAAGTCAGCAGACCAGGAAGCAGGCAAGAAAGGGAGATGACCTGGCCATTTTGTCTGAGTAGGCCATTCTGTCATCATTATTCATGGCTGTTTAGGGCGTAACACCACACTGCCAGTGTCCCAGTACCTTGCCGGAAATTGTTGCGAGGAAGGGGTTCAAGCTTCTAGCCAGTTCCCATACCCCTCATTCCATCTGGGCCTTTGCAGTAGAGCTAAGTGGCGAATTCAGATAGTTATGATTTGGAGAATCCAATCTAAACTTCAGAAAACGTCTTAAATCTGTCCTGAAATAAACTCAAATCAGGCTCGAGACATACAGCAGTCCCTAAGGTGATATATGACACCAATAGGCAGCAAAGCGATGGGTAAGATATCTGACACTGGCTTACCTGCTGTGATCGTGCTGAAAAGCTAAAGCCATTTGGATTACAGCAATAGAACGATGGTAAAACTGCACCACTTGAAAAATAACACGTAATCCCCCTTATTCAAGGAAAGCAGGCTATAGCAGCCAAGCAAGAACAAATCAACCAAGCTTTATTCATCAGTTTTACATTCAAGGTGTTTTAATAGCTCTAATCTATTCCATCGCAATTGAATCATCACCCACATTTGAACTTGTGCACTAGTTTTAGAGCAAAGGGAACAGTAAGTGTCAAGAAGACATGTAGCTGAAGATAGTGATATGGTTACGCCTCAGGCAGAATAAAGTTGATAAGATACTGTAAAAGTACAAGCTGCAGGCTGATTTAAGATATGTCGTGACGCAGAATGACAGATGAGCTGTCAGAAGCAGCCGTTGGCAGGAGCTGGATCTCTTCCACATTAATACCTTTCTGCCCATGTCTCCCCCTCACGTCCCTGCCCAACCATCTATCTACTCAACCCTCTTCATCCCCGGTCCTCCATCCAGTGTGATGAGGACAGTCTACTTTGCCTGGGATGCCTTTGGCACACACATGCCACATAACGTAGAGCACAGATCAGCCCTCTGAAATCAGTCTCTCTCTGATCTCCATGCCACAGAAATGCGTGCACACACACACAGACCAAGATGTGAGTCATAAAAGAGTAAAAAGAAAAGCCTTTCAAAAAAAGAGAAAAGAATGGATATATGCATGCAAAACAGGGCTGGCAAGAACAGAGCAAATGCTGATTGGGAGGGGTTTAGACAGAGAGGCAGCAAATGCGCAGCTCTGCATCTTGAGGAAGAGAGGGGAAGAGAGAGGGGGAGAGAGATAAGGGGAGAGTGAGGAGGTGATAGAGATGGAAAGAGAGTGAGAGAGAGGGAGGGGGTGAGGCTGAGGCAGTTACTCTGAGAGGGAAGATTCCAACGTGATGCTGTTGGATGTGAGCTGCTCTCCTCTAATCGGTCTCTGGCTGTCCCTTTGACTGAGCCAGTGGTGTGTGAGTCTGGTAACTGTGCTTTACCAGCTCTGGGGGCTCTGCCGCTGCTCTGGCTGAGGCAGAAGCTGACTGGCTGGTTCCCTTCCTGGGCTGTCTGGAGCAGAGAGGGGTTTGACTGGAGCCGAGGTCCAGGGCAGGGCAGGGTAGGGCTGGCTGTAGGGCCGTTTGCGCCGGGGCCCCACAGGGAGCAAACATGAGTGTTCCCATGCTAAAGATCGGGGCGGTGCTCAGCACCATGGCCATGGTGACCAACTGGATGTCTCAGACTCTGCCCTCTCTGGTGGGACTCAACGGGACCACCATCTCCAGAGGGGGCACCTCGGAGAGGATTGTCAGCGTGCGTATGACTTCCTTTGCTTTTTTGCAAGTGTGTGTGCACTGTATTTGTCTGTGCATGCTCTCGCTGTAAGAAAGAAAGGATGAAAGAGAGTGACACAGCAGAAGACAGAGGGAGATTGTGAAGAAATGGAAAGATTCTAGCATGTGAGTTTGTGTGCGTCTATATGTTTAACTACAGAAACAGCAGAGGGGTTTCAGAGAGTGGTGTATATGGGAGTGGGACTTCGAGACTCTGTCTCAAGGACTATGATGTATTAATAGTAGAGAGATGATGGAGGTAGACATGCATGTGAGAGCAATGTTTCAACCAAACATGAATGATGCACATGGTGTGCGAGTCACATTAAGTATAATGATGCCAAAATTTGGGCTTGTGACTGTGAGTTATGGTGAGAGGCGGAGGATGCAGTTAGGGTGGCTGTGGTAAATCATATGTTCTTGCCGGGGTGACGGGAGGTAGAGAGCTGTTCTGAGTGATGTTCAGGCTGATCCCATCTGTCAGTCACCTCCAGGGTGAGAAGGACAGCGCTCAGATTCAGAGGTGATGGGGAAGACGGGGAGGTTGAGACAATGTTACAGTACGTCTTATTTGTACCTCTCTCTGTTTTTGTCTCTAAATCCTCTCAGTCCTCCTCTCCTCAAATAAAACACTCTGGCATGTATGGAGGTCATACAGGTATAGAAAGGGCATTGGCGGGGTTTTGTAACAAAAAAGTTCTGATATTTAAATTTTGTTTACACATACGTTTTTCTTCTATTTAAAGCACACACAAATTATATGTGTTTGTCTCAGAGTGCTAATAGGGGGTAAGATAGACAATGAGAAATATCAAGCAGGCAAATAAATTAGACATTTTCAGGTTCATAAGCGGTTAATGATTGCCTTTGCCTCTATCCTGAGTGAATTTTATGGCACTTTACCCATTAAACAAATGCCTCGGTCTGTTGAAATGATTGAATAAAATTGAACGTCCCAAGAGATCTGCGACCATCTGGATGTGTGTGTGTGTGTGTGTGTGTGTGTGTGTGTGTGTGTGTGTGTGTGCGCCTGCGTGTGCGCCTGCGTGTGTGTGCGCCTGCGTGTGTGTGTTTGTTTAAATATGTACCCCGAGTATGTTTTAGCATTCTTTTCTCAGGAGTGAAGGTCCATCTGTTTAAAGAAGAGTGTTATAATTTATCACGGTTCGTTAAAACATCATGCCCGCTTTATATGTCCTTAATGTTGCAGTGAGGTGTCAGGTTGAAATGTTTTCTTTGGTCGTCATAGCACTTACAGTGTTACCTTTGTGAAAATGGCAAGCATCTCAGTTTTATCTCTCCTACATATCTCGGCAGGTAATTTTGAGCACAACATCAAAGATGATAAAAATCATTATCTAATCTCTGTAGCAATGTCACAGTGTAAGGCATGTTTAAATTATTTACAGCACTAAACTCTATAATCCTATTGAACACCCACCTTTCCCTGGGGGGCATGGCCTGGATAAGCCTTCCATTTATTTTCTATACTTGCTTATCTTGCTCAGGGTCAAGGGGAATAAAAAAAACTTTTCAGAAAACTAATTCTAATCAAGAGTCATGACTGGAAGCCTTATCATTTGCATTTCAAAAGACTGGAGACAATAAAATATTATACATAGTTATGAGTGGATATTTTTCTTTCAGGCGACTCTCATTCACGACCAATGGAGGAAAAAAGATACCATTGAAGTTCATTTCATCAAAGTTTCATCAAAACTGATGAGCCACTTGGCCACGTGCCAGGAATTATTACAGTATAACAGTCTGTTGTGATGGGAAATGTCTTCGCTTTGAGACAGGAATAATCTCCTCTCATAAACAATGCTGAATAAAACTTTAATGTAAAACCTCGCCTGAAATCCCATCACTATTAATGAGACATTTGCCTGTGATGATCTTAGAAGCAGTCGTGACTCACACAATGTTTAGAGCTCTAATCAAAGACAATCTAGCCACAGTCTTGTGACACGGTGTTGCTAGTGCGCCAGTGGCCATTGCGTGGCTGCTGCCCACCCTGGCACTCATGCATGCTGCATCCCATATTCTCCCAGCTCAGAGCCATTTTCAAAGTCTGCTTCACTTGCTTTCAGTGCCTGTCTTCTAACCAGCTAATCCAAGAACACAGCTGACCGAATTTATATGCGCCTTTCTGCGATGGCACTGAGCACAACACTGCCTGGCTGCTTGTACACATCAGGATAGTGCAAACTCATGTTCTTTAATGAGCGGAAGAGACCCTGGAACTCTAACACTTATATGGAACTGGTGGTGTGGCTGCACAGGATGGTCAAGCCAAGATAAACCGCAGACCTGCCAGGCTGTGCACACCCAAAATCTTATTTATAATCATATAATATGAAATTAATTATTAATCTATTAACAAAATTGGCATTCATTTTGCTAGCTATAGTTAATATTGCTTAAGTGGAAGAAAAAATCCTTGTATGGTCTTTTATCATTAGTTTTAAAGCTGAAATCAAGTCAAAGAGAACACAAAATCACAGTCACTGCCATATTTGTTTTGCAACATGTTAATCACTAAAAATGATAACTTTAATTGTATCTGCCTTTAGCTGGAGGAACTTCCATATGTAATGCATGGCATCATTTAGTTTAGTATGGTCAGAAAGACATACTTGCAAACAAGTTTTCCCACTGGTTAGATATATAATAAAAACAAGATTGGTCTAAGAATTGAGCCCTGGTGTACTCCACAAGTAGAAAGTCTATTAAGATAAATGATGTCAGCTTTACAGTTCTAGACATAAATCACTTCAGAAGTACCTGCTCACTGATTCAGTCTAGATAGCACTTTTAATAAACGCAGTAGCACAATAGTTAAATACATTTTGTCTGTATGTGTTCATGTGTGCATGTAAGATGCACACATACATACACATACATAAATAAACCTTTACATACTGTGGTTGTACACCCATAATACCGCACTGAAAGACAGCACAGTAGTGTGTGTGTGTGTGTGTGTGTGTGTGTGTGTGTGTGTGTGTGTGTGTGTGTGTGTGTGTGTGTGTGTGTGTGTGTGTGTGTGTGTGTGTGTGTGTGTGTGTGTGTGTGTGTGCGATGCCTCTCCCTTTGATATCTAAAATAAGAAAGCTGTGAGGCAGAAGAGTGAAGAAAATGTTCTCACCATCAAAAAGGAGCATGGAACAACAAATGGCAGAGTACAAAGAGCTAGGGCTCAGAATCTGATTGGGGTCACCCTTGTCTGTCATCATGCAGGACTGTAAACATCCACTCTGCAATCCAATAAAGCAGATTATAAAGAGTGATTCTTGGCTATGGATTAAAGATTAAACACAGCTGCAAAGGTTTATTTCAGCACTTTATTTTTATGTTTATTTGTGCTTCCTTCAACCAAACTTTATTTAAGTTCAGACCCTGAAAGGTGTCCTCTACTACCTAGTCAATGTGAATCGGTGTGCAGAGCCAGAATCACAGTGAAAGCCAATCTTGTAATATCATTTCAAATTGTTTTGATACATGAGCTAATTGTGTTGCAGCCTGTGTACGAAGCAGTATTGATCCCAGACTCTATATAATAATCAGGCTTTTGACATGGTTCATTTGCAATAATGAGTGTAATTTCAATCCAACTGAATTTATGCCTGAATCATTGCTTTGCACTTCAAAAGCAATTTGATGATTTTACAATTCACACACTTCTGCAATCCTATTTCATTCACTCAACCACTGACTGTTACTAACAGTTTATACAGTGTTTTCTCGCACTTGCTACCCTGCTACTCTCGTCTCCCCCCTCTATTTAACACTAGCCGTGATAGAGCTATCTTGTAGCGTCTAACAGCAGAGTGGATGCCAAATGCATTACACCACCAGGCATGGCACTAGCAGCCTGCTCCAAAAAGTATAAAGTTGTGGCTCGTAAGCACTGAGCAGGGGTGAGTGTAATTGTGTCTCACTTCTCCAACAGTTCTCCTAAGCCCCCCCACTTTAAAAAAGAGTGCTTGGCGCATCTGTCCAACCCCACTGTCATTCTAGTATGATCCGGATTGGAATGACTGATCTGCAGATGGAAAGCAAGCAGGACACCACGCAGGAGGAGTGGCAGTCACGAGAGTGATGGAGTGGGAGAGAGTGCGAGGCAGCAGGGAGGAAAAAGGAGGCAGCAGGGAGAGGGGCATGATAAGTTTATGAGTCATATTATTGACTGGCAACCATGCTGTGCTGATTGTGGTAATCGGTTTTCCTTGGGCACAGGAGAGACCAGGGACTTCATTGAATTGTATTGTAAAGGCCAGCAGCTGGCCTCTGCATTAAGGATTGGCTGATTGTTCATTTGAAGAGTGGGACGGTCAATTAAAGCAATACCCAGCAAATGTGAAAAATGAGGTCTGATTGTCTGGCCATAGTATAGATAGAAGTGAGCTCTGTGAAGCAGGGACAGATGTTTCTACTTTCCTGGGGACAAGCATTTTAGAGAAGTTAATGACTGGCATTGAACATAATTCTGCTGAGGGAGAGAGAGAGAAGAAGAAAGAGATGGATTACATCGGTAGCACTTTAATTTGTTACCCTTAGTCTCCGACTATCTCACCTTGACGCCTCTAGTATGCTTAAAATGCTTATTTCTTTCTCTCGGCGCATCTTTATCTCAGTTCTACTCTTCTTACACTGTCCGTTCCCTGTGGCGTTTCAGTTTCTCAGATGTGATGGCAAGCTCAGTTCATAGTGTAGCGGTCAGCTCTCTCCCATATCTCTGGTTTATAACTTCCTGTTTGCCCCTTCTGCGTGCTGCTTATGAAAGTTATTATAGACTTCCCGTCATGCTCATGAAGTAGGGAGCTGTAGATTTATGATCTCATTTAGCTTTGACTTTACAGCAGCCGGCTCCAGAGTCGGTCTAATGAAATGCCAGAGGACGTTCATCCTGCAACTCTCGACAGCGATACCACCAGCTCGAATGTCTAATTGGATAATCCCTCTGAACTTTGTTAATCACTAAAGGGTTCAGAGCGCCTTTGCACTTTGAGGATGCACTCAGATAATAGCATGAGGTAAATAGTTAGTTTTCATAATAATTGCCTCTAAACTACACATATCTGATCTGAATCTGATCTCTACTGTCTGCAGTGTACAGGAGGAAGAGGAGGAAAGTTGGAATCACATTTGGTTACTGCTTTTAGCTTAGTAATGGCCACATCCTCTTATCTCATCTCCTCTATCCCACTCTCAGCAGGGACTTAACTAAAGTTGTCATTCAGCATTGTAACTGGGCAGCGTTTGAACTAAGCTCGATGAAATTAGAGCCATCTCTCTCTTCCTCGTCAGCCTTTCTAAAACCACAACTCCTTCTTTTCCGCCTATCAGTAACTCCATCTTAAATCATTTTTTTATTAGGAGAATGGGAGGTTGAGGTTAGAAGACATGCCAGCAGTGGATGGTGGGACTTCATAAGCCTAGGCTGTCACATATGATGTCAAGGGAACAAAAGGAAACCCTAGGGTGGCGCAAAAGGGGCAGGCCAAAAATCTTTAAGAGAAATTTTCACATTAGTGAGCAAGCCCAATTGATTTTTTCATCCCTTTTGCCCTCTGCGGTTTTCCTGTTGTTTTCATTGCTGCGGTCTTCTTCCTTAATGGGCTTTTGCATGGCAGCCATGACTGTGACAGCTTCAAATCTGTCACTTACATATTCTATTTTATTCCTCACATCTAATGGGTGGATTTCTGGGACAGTGAACTGAACACCTCCTCTCTCCTAACCACCGCCTGCGTCTGGGAGGAGAGGATTATCCCCCAGACCTGAAGTGCCCCCAGCTAGCCGCCACTGATTGAATGACGATGATAGCACAGGTTATGTTATCAAATGTTAACACTCTGAGGCCTGACCTGCCTGCAGTATGCAAACATCCATTTCACTCTGTTTACCCTGAATATTATTCTGTATAACATTAGACATTGAGGAAGTTGTTTTTCTAGCACTAATGATATATCTGATAGGCTGCATGGTGTGCTCAATATGTTAAATGAACCAATGTCAATGACCCACTCTTTGCTGCAGAGAGGAGATTTAGTCATATTTACATTTAACCAGTGTTTCAAAAATATTCAAGTTTACTACTTGCACCCTGAAAGATCAGTTGCATATGAGCGCTGATAGATCGCCTTGCAACAGCTCAGGCACAAAGCATATAGGGACAAACTCCATTTGCATTTAAGAATTACCTCTTCCCTGCTGCTCTCAAAACTGCCACTGTGATGAGAATGGGGAAGTTAGTGCAGAATGGATAGGTGGGTAGTAATGAAATTGGAACTGATTCAAATAAGCTCTTAATTTCAGCCCAGCATTTATGAAACATTAATGAAGAGAGGAGGAGATGTGCTGCTCTGAAAACTCCCTGGCTAGGGAAAAAGCACATGAGGAGCACAGCATGACTTTAAACATGTTGGGAAATGAAGAAAGTATTATGATAATGGAGCTGACATGCCTCCAATATTACTTTGTTTAATTTTTTATGTATTGCTTATTACTGCCCACTATGTAACATATAAAAAAATCTGTGTGACACGAACTGTGGCTCACTTTCAGACTGATAGCACTATGAAATATTGATGCCCACTTGCATCCTTTTGCAACAATACTTAAAAGTGAATATCTGGTGCGTAGGCAAACAGCCCCCACATGTATGGACATAAGGCAATTTAATTGAATGCAGGAGGCTGCACATACCCTCAGAGTGAGTAACATTAGTGGATTCTGCTGTCTGAGGCGAGCAAACCTCCACCTGTTAACACCACAGGATATCAACTGTAACAAGAAGCCGGTGTGCCATGCTGTGGTGTCGAGCACCGCTATCTTAAACAGGTCCACAGTATCGTAGCCACCATTACATATGCTCTTCTACAGTCCTGCAGTAATTGTGCATACCGCTGCAGGGATTTCCAAACAAACCCGGGGTAGATCAGTAGTGGAGCTGCAGTTCAAAATGCATGTCCAAATGAGATATTTACAGATACACACATTAATGCTCACAGACATAAAACATATGAGCACTCACACACTCAAACACACATGCTGCAATAAATCAGAAGTCCTGACAGTGAGTGAGATGCGGGCAGAGCAGCAGACAGAGGAAAAGAATCTCCCCCTCAGGCAATGGCAGAATGAAATAGACAGTCAGATGCGGTTGAAAGAAATTGAAGGAGGCTCTGCTGTGAAGACTGGAGTCACTGCAGGAACTGGCTGCACACTGACTCACAAATATGCATAAATATTAAGAATAATAGAATAATACTTTAGGAAGAGTGCCAATAAGTTCCACCGTGAATCAGTCTGTCATATTGAAATATCACTAATGTATGTATGTAATACTGTATGAATAGAAAATGTGAATAGAATATTACTCCTTCCTTAGTTTAATTAAATTCAGAGAGTCTAGAGAGTCTATTAAATAAATAATGAAAGAGATCAAATAAAAAAAAGAATGTATAATTCCATTGTCATGGCTGACATTACAGCATATTTAAGTGCCTCACGTAGCTATAGTCTGTGGGCTACAATTCAAGTAAATTGAAGTAAGTCCGATTTAAAATCCACTCATTCTGAGCGAGTGAGGGAAGACGAGGGAAAGGCAGTGAGTGCAGGAGAGGAAAGAGAGAGAGGGGGTGGGGTGCCGAGGGATTGGCAGGAGTGACGAGATGTGACAGTGAGCACATTGGCTTTCAGGGTGGTTGCTACTTTACACTCCAATCACACGGTCCCCCTGTCCCCCAAGACATTTTAATCTGATCCCCCGACCCAAGGAGACGAGAGCACAGCACAACACCGCTCAGAGGAAAGCAGGAGAGTGGCAGCGAGCCGAGCCACAAGATTTTATTTCCAGCCTTTTCCTTCCACTTATGTCGATGGGTCTTTAATTTTATCACTAAAATGGCTGCTCCTGCTCTCATTACATTTTGCTTTATAAGCCGAGTGTGTGAAGGTGCAGCATGAATGAACGGGTCGTCCTGGCCAGGCCCTTGCGTAAACTGTGTATACGTGCGCACGTAGTAGTGCACACAGCACTACTTTTGATTGGATTAGTCAGAGAGAGACATCCACCCTTTCAGCCTCGCCCCTCCTCCACTGGTTACGGGGCTGCATTATCGATCCCAAACAGCTCCATTTCCTCTCTGTGTCCAAACTTATTAGATGCTCTGCTTTGACACAGCCTGGCCTGATCCCTCCCTCTTCCTCTTCTCTTTGAAACCCCCATTTTCCTCCCATTCGTCTGTCTTTCTTCATCCTCCATCAAGCTCTTACTCTCTCTCTCTCTGCCATGCCGTTGTGTTTTTCATCCCTTTGTGTATTTTCCACCAATGTTCTTTGTCTTATCTTAATCTGCACCCATTTCTGCTTATTTTCTCCCTCTGACTCTTCTATCCCCCATCTCTCTCTTCCTTCTCCTGTCTCTGTCAATCTCTGGCTTCACTTTCTCTCTCTCGGTTGACTCCATGTCATTTTGAGTAGTTGGAGGGATCAATTGCCATTAATTGCCTTTGGGGAACAGTAACTTTTGACAGGGTTGCAAGAGAGAAAGAGAATGCCATGGAGAAATTATGACTTTGCAGCTTAAGTATGGTGACAGAATGGGCACAACTAATCACAATATGGAATGTACTAAAGAGTCTTTTTCTCCAAACACTTTCTACAACCCTTTCAAGTATTAGATACATCTATTAGTTTAGACATGTTTAATAAGGGTGGAACACTTTTCAGATTACTGTTGATACAGTCTGGCAGAATAAAATATATTGTCTGCACTCAATGCATTTTGAAAAGCCTGCTTTGTAGCAACATAGATAAACAACAGCAGACAGAAGCGACCCATTTCTTCTCTTGGTCTAAGATATATATGTCTCCATGTTTCTGCAGGCTCTGTACCCAAGCCCAGAGGAGGGCTGGCAGATCTACAGCTCGGCACAGGACGCAGATGGGAAGTGTATCTGTACCGTGGTCGCACCAGCCCAGAACATGTGTAACCGCGACCCACGCAGCAGGCAACTTCGGCAGCTCATGGAGAAGGTGACAGCTGTCAATACACTCACACTCACGTAGAGACACGACTGTTAACCACGCAGACACACAACCTGCCACATTGCACTGCGCTCGTGTCTGGCGCCGTCTGTCACATATAGGATGCAGAAGTGAGCAGTTTTACTTCCTTTACCCCACAGTTGAGCAGTCATGCAGATTAATATGATGCCAATCGGAAGATTGTTATTGTTGGTTGAACATTTCTTTTTTGAGCAGCAGAGCTACTTAAAGTGCCTTAATAAGAGAAATGTCCTAAACTTACCCATGGAATTAGATTCACTGAGCCTTAGCATTCTAAAGTGTCTTTTATAAATATAAATCCATTAGATAAGAATTAAGAAGATTAAATGTTTTACAAATCAGTGAAGATAGCAAATGCTTTGTTTGCAGTTACACAGTAAATGCTGCACACTAAATCTGTTTATTCAGACTTGTGCTTATTCTGTATTGCTCTAAGTGACAAATATAAAGCTTGATTCATGGTTGGGCGGAGGCTCCACGCAGAGCTTTCGCCGTAGACTACGAAAGTGGCCTGATGTTTATACTTGTACGTTGGAGCCGGCGTGTGTGTGTGTGTGTGTGTGTGTGTGTGTGTGTGTGTGTGTGTGTGTGTGTGTGTGTGTGTGTGTGTGTGTATGTGGTCTGGGTGATAGAGCGAGGGAGAAGTGAGAGAGTGACAGCTTTTAGCTTCGGAGCGAGTAGACTCTAGAGTCATAGTGAGAAAAACAAACTGTGCTTTCTGCCCAAGGTGGGAAATCTGTAACAGGGAAAGTTAACCCTCTCCTTGATTTCATGTTGTTTATGGAGAAGGACAACCAGGAAATGAGTAGGGGGAAATGCAACGCTACCAAGCCACGGCCAAGGGACATATGTCGCCGCGACGTGTAGTAAAATTTTTCGAGAGGTGCACGTCAGGCTACGCAGTAGGGTCCGGCGTAGGGTCCGGCGTAGGGTCCGGCGTAGGGTCCGGCGTAGGGTCCGGCGTAGGGTCCGGCGTAGGGTCCGGCGTAGGTTCGTGTCTCCACGTACCTACGTACGTAGATTTTACGCAGAAGTATAAATCAATCTTAAGTCAACGCTCTTTTTTTGTGAAAACTCATGTCATGTATGACAAGCAAATACATGTAAAAACATGTACACAAGCAGAACCCTCAAAGCACACTACACTGTTTCAGCAACCAGACAATAAATCTACGTTTTATTTACAGCACTATTGACCTACTCTGCAGTACAGTGTATGCAAATGTAATTTCCTGCTAGTGGCTAGTGCATAAACACACCGACAAACACAGATCAGGAGTAAGAGTAAAGGCAGGAGAGGACCTCTGCTTACAAGGGATCCACAGCTGCTTGTTGCTGATTGGCATCTTTCCATTCTTTAGTTGTCTTTTCCAAACTACATAATAAAAACCTGAGAAATAATGTTTAACAGCTTTCACTTACTTGATGGGCCGTGGCAGCTCATTCACAGCAGAGTTGTTCTTGTGGACGCTCCAAGCCAGCGAATTGGTGAATGAGAGGGTGGATCCTGGGAGCAAAAATGTAGAAAAGAGTGAGAAAGAGGTAAGAAAGACATTGATGTGCTCTTGTGAGGTGTGATGGGGGTAAACTGAGATGCTGGATTGTCTCTGAGATCAGTGAGACACCTGAATTCACATTCTCAGTGACGTTTGCCATTTCCCCTGACAGTCTCTGTCAGGTGCTGTTTCAAGCACACATTGGTACAAACAAAATCCACTCACAAACACACTGTAAGGGGCGCCTGGGTAGCTCACCTGGTTAAGCGTGCGCCCATGTACATAGGCTCAGTCCTTGTCACAGCGGCCGCGGGTGCGGTTCTGACCTGCGGCCTTTTGCTGCATGTCATCCCCCTCTCTCTCCCATTTTCCTGACTTAATCTGTCCTATAAATAAACACAAAAAAACTTTAACAGTAGCATATTCCAACAGAGAAGGCATATTCTGACTGAGAACAAGACAAACTTGATTAAGCTATTCAGAGAAAGTGGTTGTGTTTACCTAGATATGTGAATCTAAAGATGCACTGTATGTGTTTATAGCACTCGTTATATACTGTATGTAAAGAATACGGTTCCTGCATGTTTTTAAATATGCAGAATCAAAATACAGTACATATAGTCTATTATGTGTTTAATGGCACATATGTTTGTGTGTGCTTTCCAGTATTGTCAGTGCTGCTCATGTAGCTCATGAGTGAGCTTGTAGATTAAATGCAGGTTGAATTCCCTGCAAGTCTACAGTACTAATACAGTATTACAAGTATTACAGTACAGTATGTGCTTTGTTCATGTGGATGTATGTGGATGTCTACCCACCAATGTCCTCATTCCCAGGTTAATACAGTAACAGTTATGTTTTCTTATTTCGAGGTACGTAATCAGCTGCTCATTGGTATTTCATGCTCATATTTGTTTTCACTTTCTGCCAGTGGAAAGAACTTCTGAGCTGTCACCATTGCACAGTGATCCTGTTAACTGTAAATGTGATGAGCTTTCTTGCAAAGAGAAACAACTTTTGGGGGGGGTGAAGAGATAAAATACATATGCGTATAATGTTATTTGTTTAATTCTGTCAGAGAAGTGTATATTTCAGCTCTATATTTTAAGGGGAACAGTTTGTTGCTGCATTGTATTGCATGTCAATACAATACACATAATAAGCCTTCAGAAATTACCACAGAGTGAAATCATCGCCTCTCTGTCACGGTCTCTGAATATTAGAAGCTTTGCAAATATCTTTTTTTTTGTATTGGATTGAATTACAAAAATGTGGGTGTATGTTTTTGAGTCTACCCTCTGTACATGCACACTGCTTGAAAGACAGCAGTTATCAGAGCCAAGCGTTCCCATCAAAAACAGTCCAAAGCACAGCCTAATGAGGACACCTGGGGTCAGCACTATTTCAGCTACGCACAAGTGAAAGCCACAAGTTAAAAGTCTACGTGCCTGTACATATGCGCATAACAGCACCATGTACGCTAAGACATCCTCGTTTGAACCCAAAACATGTCTGGGAATTATTTGAGCGGACCAGATCCACAAAGGCTCTCCCGGACACAGAAAGCCAAGGTTGCACTAACAAAACTGCCCTCTGTTCAAATAATGTAAAGTAGCCTTGCGGAAAAGCCTCTATTCAGCTTTCTGCAAGGGCAGACTAAATACCATCCAGGGCAGAGTTAGCCCTGAAGGACAGTGGTGTGAGAATGCTCACGGCGCTAACTTTAGAACACCTCATCCCCCTTTGACCTCTCTGTCTGACTGACTGAGAGGCCAACCACACGAAGACGCGTTTTGATGCAAACGCACATTTTTTGCATCGTTTCCATACGAATCCTGTAAACGCACTGCCTTTAAACGCACTTTTTTTTTAAAACCTGGTCCCAGGCTTCGTATGGATGCCGAAACCGCATACGTGCGTATCGATGATGTCATCGCCACACCCCTCGACCTGCTGCCTTCAACCCCGCTAGTACTAAAGTAGCTGACCGCTCTAGCAGGGGACGTAATGTTAGCCGTTTATAAAGTGGAACTTTTTTTGGAACTTATCAACTAGCTAATCTGTCTGCTTATCAACTCCTTGAACGGATTACAGTAACCGTTAGCACGGCTTATTGTAGAAAGGCTACCGCGGATTCGTATGAATGCACATTTTCTTGAAACAAATCCAGGGAAGACGGGTAAAAAAAAGATTGTTTCGGGACGTGGCCTAAGTTAAGATGAAATAAATTAAGACAGGAGGGCACAGTCAGGCATGCATACACTACACACAAACACTTTAGGATTTGGTACAAAGTGAGTCATTACAATGGACACCTGCAACTGATTGGATTCTGGGAAGTATAAGTGTGTGGAGCATATTATGCGGCCAGAAGAAAGCGTGAAATGCATGGTGTGTGTGTGTGTGTGTGCATTCGTGCGCGTGGATCAGTTATCATGGCTCAGAGGATGGAGCAGTCCCAACTGCCACCACAGCCCAGGATGGTGACACTGCATTTGTTTAGACTCAAGGCAGGTGGAGCCGTGTACTGTTACACATTCATCCAACTATTCCATCTGTAGTGCTGTCAAATATGTTTTTAATTGGTGAAGAAAATATATTCTGACCAGATATTCCCTGGCCAGTTCATGAAGCATGTGGGAGATGAGTTGGGTGTAGAAAACTGTAGGCTGGACATAAACTAATTGAGTGGGCTGTCATAGTGTAGGCAAGCAAGGCATTTGGTGATAAACAGACTTTATGTCATACTGTGACCTTTGAGAATTGGGACTGTTTTTGTTTTTGTTTTTGTTAGGAGTGATTTGAATAAATATCTTCTGTACACTTGGAGTTTTAGCTTTGCGTGTCTCTGTGGGTGGGTGTCTGTTTGTGTGGTTAGTTGGACATATGTACATATGAGCCGCCTATATGCACCACAACCCTGCAACATTTGTCAGTGTTCGGATGATTTCTGGCCAGTTTAGTGCAACGTGCAGCAGATGAGGGGGTGTATGAAACAGTAGGCTGGTTATGCATCAACAGAGTGGGCTGTCGAATTGTGAGTAAGCGGAGTACTTAGTAAAATTTAAACATAGTGCTGAGAACTGAGATTAAATAAACACCTACTTGACAGCATGTTTGCACCTCCATGAGATGTATTCTGTTAGCATTATGCAGTATCTTGTTTGTATCCATTAACTTGTGTACACTGTCATAATGGTACTGTAGGCAGTTCTGTTTTGATAGCTGTGGGAGATAGGATATTTATATCACAACTGGGTTGACTTTTATTGCATAACTTATGTGTTGTGTATTATTTGTAATTATATATTTATTCTGTTACATTATTTGTTGCTTTTTCAAGATACTCGCCTTTCAACTTGGCTATTCTTGCTTTTTGTTTATTTTTTTGCTTTTGCACATTGCTTGTCGCCCGTTTATATATATATTAATTTTGTATATTGATTATATTTTGCATTGTTAATATGAGCCTGCAAGTAACTAGGCCTAGGCTGTCAGATAAATGTAGTGGAGTAAAAAGTGCAATATTTGCCTCTGTCAGTTAGCTAATGCAGTAGAAATATAAAGTAACGTTAGCAGAAATGCAAATGCTCAAGTAAGTAGCCTACTTGTATGTACAGTAGCCTAACGTTAGCCTACTAGTAGTTCCACTACTGGTAACTGAGTTGAGAAACGCCAGAGACGGCGTTAGTATAGCTAGGATCTTCGGAAACGACATAGCTAGTTAGCTAGCTAATGCTAGCTAGTTTAGCTTCAGGAAGGTGGCTTTAAACAGTCTGCAACTTTCGCCTATTTATGTTGCGTTGTTCTGGCAGCGGCTAATGTGCCGTTACCATCACTTTATTTGCTCAGGCTGCATGTAATCAGACTAGACTCATGAAAAACGCTTGCATGCCATGGACATCATTCTCCCGTAACTTTTAATTCACTTTAGCCTGAGCAAAGTGCGGCACTGTAGCCTCCAAACAAAGACAAGATCAACAACGTTAATGCTCGCTATGAAAAAAAAGCTTACTTCAAGGTTTGCTGGACACATGCGCCAATAGCTCCCCACTCACTCATTATTGGATTGTTGATAATTTTGCACTGTTCATTAACTAACGTTACGTCTATGACCCGATGCGACCCAGTGGGGAAAACGATTGTAACCTAGTAGCTAACTAGGCTATGATAGGCTATCTATCAAGTTATATTTTATTGATCCATGGAGTGTAATGTTGCACTAAATGCGATGTGAAGATCGCGTTATCCCTCATTTTCTTTTCATTCTCAATACCATTTTTTTTCTCAATTCATCGTTTGGTCTGTAGACTGTCAGTCAACACGTGTACAACCAACAATCAGCTTGCTGTCATGACAAAGAAAATATTTCACATTTTGTGTCAAAAATCCAATATATTCCTTTAAGAATTACACTGAAAATGTGTGTGTGTGTGTGTGTGTGTGTGTGTGTGTGACAGGTTCAGAACATTAGCCAGTCAATGGAGGTGCTGGACCTGCGGACGTACAGAGATCTACAGTATGTAAGGAACACTGAGGGACTAATGAAAGTGGTGGATGGAAAGCTGAAGGTGGCCTCGGAAAATCCCCGCAGTCTCAATCCAAAGGGCTTTCAGGTAATTGGTTGTCTGTCACCTTCTGTACAGTGTGTGTGTGTGTGTGTGTGTGTGTGTGTGTGTGTGTGTGTGTGTGTGTGTGTGTGTGTGTGTGTGTGTGTGTGTGTGTGTGTGTGTGTGTGTGTGTGTGTGTGTGTGTGTGTGTGTGTGTGTGTGTGTGTGTGTGTGTGTGTGTGTGTGTGTTATTCTCAAGTGAATTCAGATACTTTTAGATGGGGCATTGCTATCCATGTGCACATAAACTTTGTCAGATGAATTGCACTCTCTTTCACTCTTCACACTTATTAAAATGTTGTATGACTCTTGAGAGACTGCCATATAGATACACAAATTCAATTCCAAAACAATCTGTGAGACATGGGCAGAAGAAACGTGAACAAATTCACATGCTGAATTATTAAACTCCTGGAAGAGGAGTGTTCTTTTCTGTATTCTTCTCTTTACATCTTTTCCTCTTTCCCTCCCCACTCAGCCTCACTTTCTCTATATACTTAACATTCTGGTCTGCTCTTAGATAACATATTCACATTTATCTCTACCTTATCTCTCTACAAACTCAGGCTCAGCAGCCATTATCAGCGGGCCTTTTTGTCTTCCTGTCAGCGTGCTGTCTTGCCTAGGCTTTCTCCACATTTCTCACACCCTTACAGATATTAGATGGACCATAAAATAGTTTGATTAAAAGATGCCTTGATAAATGCTAAGTGTGCTTTACCACTGGGACCCTGCCGCAGCGCAGCAACAAGCATGAATGGCTGCGTTTTGCTTTGTTTTATGAAAATGAGTCCAGTGGAGATAATGTAGATGTTTATGAAATTAGCAAATTCCTCAGTTAAGCCTAGAGATGACTAAAATATGCAGGATAGTAAGCATTATATGAATGCAAATCTGCAATCCAATAAAGAGAAAAAAATCTTTAAAAAGAAAAAAAAGGATTTGACCAGAGCAGGTTGGCTGATGAATGCATGCAGCTCAAAGTTGCCAATGGCAGAGCGCGGGAGATTAACGAGACCAAATTTCCGTGGCTTGAAAAGGGGAAAATGAGATTTATGATGTGGCGCCACAGGGCTGAGAGCTGCTCCATCACCAGATTTACGATAAACCTTAACAAGGAGGAAACAGTCCCTCCTGTGGCGGCCACACTTTATTGATACAACTATTTCTCTCCTGAGCCTTCCAGCTTCCAAGCAGGCAGCCTGGCTCTCCTGTTGCTTTCTGCACTCCTACCTAAGGACACGTTGTTCTTTTCACTTCTAAACACATGAGTCACAGACCAAGTTTACACCCTGCAGCATCATGCATGCTCCTTACTGTAGGCGAAAATCACCTGAACCAGCTGAGACAGTAAGAGCATTTTGGCCTGATCGAAAATAATGTGTGAATTCAGTGGCTTTCTAATCCACACAAAGGACTGTAAATGGAATTTAAATCTACTTACAGATCATAAAAAGAAGCCTGTACAAGTCAAAGAAGTGGGTGGAAGTTTGATCAATACAGAAACAAAAAAGCAAGAAAATGCAGTTTAATTGTAAAGGGCATTAATATTAAAGGTATAGTGGAGGATTTTCTTTTTCCAGGTGGATCATCAAGTCTAGCCCGACCGCCTTCTCTCCGCTCTCGGCTGGTGCTGGCTCTTGCGCCCCCGGCCTGACCTCGTCTCCCTCAGCCTCTAGGCGCCCCCCCCTCTTGGATCTTGGTCGGGATGAACAGGGCACGGGCTCGTAGACAATATCAGATCCCACAGGACTCTCTTCTTGAAAGCTCTAAACGCACCAGCAATAAAAAAATAAAAACTTAGATGCTAGATGTTTGTTGGCCTGTAGCATGCTAAAGTTAGCTGTAGAGATGCTTGTCGTAAATAGATTTTCACTTACCGGTGGCGAGTCTGACATAGTGGAAAAAGTGCAAATCTTCTTTTGGAAACATGTAAACAGAGCGTGCACGAGGAGAACTAGGCGTGCGCATGCTCTCTCGTGCACACGTTTAATAGGCGTTCCCTCTCGGGAGAAGTTAGGGTGTTGTGCATGTGCATTATTTCAAAAAGTGGAGAGGGCGGTTCTTTTCTAAAATTCGGGAAAATCCTCCACTATACCTTTAAGATTGGAAGTGATGTGTACAGTATTCTAAGATATAGCCAAGGAAAGAAATCCAATTTCAATATATATAACGGAAATGTCAGTAATACATTATATCACCGTAAATTACTCCTTGGTGCAGTTGTACTATGAATTTTCTGATGAATACAGGCACAAAGAAGTCGAAAAGATGAAACGGCATCCAACTACAATATGAGCTCCTGATTGAGAGATGATCTACGAACCAGAAGCAATAACTGAAGATTGAAAGGCTAGCTCCTCTGCGCACAATCCCCTGTACTGACTAGTATGGTCGACATCATCCCCTGTCTTACATTCTCCCAGGGTTTAATCTTCTCCACCCCTTCTTGCTCTTCCATGCATCTTTGTCTGTGATTACTTAGGAGTTGAAAGACAAGGTGACCCAGCTGCTCCCCCTGCTGCCAGTGCTGGAACAGTACAAGACGGACGCCAAGATGATCCTGCGTCTTCGGGAGGAGGTGAGGAATCTGTCCTTGGTGCTGATGGCCATTCAAGAAGAGATGGGGGCCTATGATTATGAGGAGCTGCGCCAGAGAGTCCTGCTGCTGGAGACCAGGCTCCACTCCTGCATGCAGAAACTAGGTATAAGATATGTGCAAATGGCTGTGTGGATGGATGGTCATTGAGTGTTTAATTTGAAAGGAATTCTCAAATATCATTGTAGCACTTAAACAATTAGAGGTTAGACAACATCAATGCAGAAAGGAATTAATGATTAAATTAAGATCATCAATGGTCAAATGTCTGTTGTACATTGGTAATTCCACTCTGCTCTGTGTTTGAATTATCCGCATAAATTGAGAAAAATTGACCTATAAGCCTGAATGAATAATTGATTGTGTTCTCATGTAATGTCTTAGCTTAAACTGATGATTTTACAAAATCCCATAAAGTGATGACTTAACAGGACAAGACTGCAGTTACAGATGGCCTTTAGGTCATTAGTGTTTTGTTATTGTCTTTCATTCAGCGTGTGCATAAAGCAAATTACTTCATGCGGAGAGATAATAATTAGCAATAATAATTGCTCGTTTATATATTTATTTATTTC
The DNA here is from genome assembly GCA_023631565.1 of Gymnocephalus cernua. Lineage (NCBI taxonomy): Eukaryota > Metazoa > Chordata > Actinopteri > Perciformes > Percidae > Gymnocephalus > Gymnocephalus cernua. Next base: position 15,867,563 of record CM042441.1, read on the forward strand.
TAGATCACTTTTATTATGTGCTTTACAAAACTGGGAAGGTAAACAAATGCAAAGAAAATGAAACTTAAGACAATAATGGAAACATTGCTTATATTTTTAAATATGTCAATCAATCAATAAAATAGTTCATTTTTTCATATCACTTATGTATTATCAATCCCATCTGCATTTTATTTTAGTGTGTGTGTGTGTGTGTGTGTGTGTGTGTGTGTGTGTGTGTGTGTGTGTGTGTGTGTGTGTGTGTGTGTGTGTGTGTGTGTGTACATTGCCTCAGTATGTACATGTGTATGTCCTACATAAATACATACAGTGCATACATTTGTATGGCGACTTACTTCTCTCTTTTTTGACCTCCAGGCTGTGGAAAGCTGACTGGAGTCAGTAATCCCATCACAGTACGTGCATCAGGGTCAAGGTTTGGCTCCTGGATGACCGATACCATGATCCCCAGCTCAGACAACAGAGTAAGTCCCTCTGTTTCTAGACTCACACCATTGTCAAAAAAAAACTCTGTCAGCTGCTCAATGGATAAAATATCTGTCACAGCAACTCTGTCATGATACTTCAGTGACTGATTGACTGTTTTGCCTGAGTAGGACTCCTCGTGAGCTCTGGAGGAGGAGAGACAGGGAGAGAAATGGGGATGCAAAGCTGAGTAACTGATGGATAGCATCCCTTTTCCTTCTCCCTGTCTACCTCTGTCACTGCAATTTCAGCTGATTAATCACTTCATCATCAGTGGAGAAATGAATGAGTTGTTTGGGCTAAAGTTGTCTAAATCACCTAGGTAATTACCAAGAGTGTGCTGAGATGCTCTGGACCCAGATGATATAGTAATGGCTTCGGCTGATTAGAGATGACATGTGGTTTCGTTTGGGCAGATACATGGTAAGAAGCATGTGGAAAAAGACAAGTGATGGAGAAAATTAAGATGAATTGTGGGGCCTGGTGAATTGAGGAAGTAGTGGAAAAGTGGAATAGTGGAATATTAACCATGTGTAGCGGAGAATGGAAACTGATGAAGTTTAAGGGGAGAGATTATGATGGCCTTTTCCCATCCCCACCCTGAATCATAACTGAATAGATATTGCCACAGAGAAGGTCAATTTCTGTGATTGAATGTCCTGATCTTTGTCTTTAATCACCTTACTTGCTGAGATCACATTAGGCTATTTAGATCAATCACAGATTGTATTTATAGCCAGATACATCAACAATATCACATCAACACCCTCACCAATCATGATAATCATATTTGGGGAAACGTCATTGTCGCTGAGGCGCCAAACAGAAAAAAAAATGTGGTCTGACTCAGCTCTAGGGACTCTTTTAGCAGGCAGGGGAGAAACAATGCCTAATGTTCCATAATCTCCCCTTCTCCATAATTCAGCTGCTGTACCTCACCTCCCCTGACTCCTCCCATGCACTACCTCTCGCCCTACTGGAATTGTTATTGCAGGAGAGTGCCTATTCTACACCTAGAAAGCAAGCAAGAGCAGGAAAAGAGAGAAAGTGGAGAAAAACAGTGGGTGGAGCATCAGAAGAACGAGAGCTACATATTAGCAAAGCTCCCTTGATATGTTAAGGGCAAAATTAATATCTTAGCCAACTGCAGTTTAATTGAATCAATTAAAGGCTGAACTGTGCCTCTGCGGAAGCACTGAGGAAATGAGATTGGCGATGCAGCCAGAGAAGGGCCATGTCAGTGGAGAGATCCGCTGAGAGTGCTTGAAGAAAACGATAGAGCTGCTAAATGGATTGATTTTCTGTAAATGTGGACTAGAAAGGCCAGGAGCACAAGCAGTGGTTGACTGCAAAGCGCAGGCAACATCTTTACTCCTACACGTGGGAGAGATCAATAGTTCTGCACACACATTCAAGTATGCACATGAAGGCATACACTCACACTCAGACAAGTAGAGATTCACCACATACAACCAACGCGCTTACTTTGCTCAGGGCATTGCCGCCGGTTATAATGAAACATTGCTCACAATGATCTTGCAGAGAGGTGTATCAGGTATAACAATATACTCCTGTAACCTCTAGATCTTTTCATTATCTCCTTCAGTTTGTCTCCCCTTCCCAATGGGATTAATTTTCTTCTCTCCACAGGTGTGGTCCATGGATGGTTACTTCAAGGGACGGCGTGTCCTGGAATACCGCACAATGAATGATTTCATGAAGGGCCAGAACTTTGTGCAGCACTTGCTGCCTCACCCCTGGGCAGGCACTGGGCACGTGGTCTATAACGGCTCACTGTACTACAACAAGTACCAGAGCAACATCATCATCAAGTACCACTTCCGTTCTCGAAGTGTGCTGGTGCAGCGCAGCCTGAGTGGGGCCGGCTATAACAACACCTTTCCCTACTCCTGGGGCGGCTCCTCTGACATCGACCTGATGGCGGATGAGAATGGCCTGTGGGCCGTTTACACCACCATCCCCAATGCTGGAAACATTGTCATCAGCCGCCTGGAACCCCAGAGTCTGGAAGTGCTGCAGACTTGGGACACAGGCTTTCCCAAGCGCAGTGCTGGAGAGTCCTTCATGATCTGCGGTACACTTTATGTCACCAACTCCCACCTGGCTGGTGCCAAGATCTACTTTGCCTACTACACCAACACATCAAGCTATGAGTACACAGACATCCCGTTCCACAATCAATACTCCCACATCTCCATGATGGACTATAACCCCAGGGAGAGGGTCCTGTATACCTGGAACAACGGACACCAGGTGCTCTACAATGTCACACTGTTCCAGGTTATTAAGACTTCTGGGGACTGAGAGCCCTTAGACTGACCCACTGAAATAATGCTGTGATTTTTGTTCGGGGAGGGCAAATGAGCTGTGGAGGTGGGTAGGGTTATGGGTGGTGTGGTAAGGGGGGCTTCAGTGTATGGGCATAGGCTCGGATTTTTTTAAAAGAATTTCAATCTTCATAGAGTGCTATTATTCACATTCTCAAAAAAAAAAAAAAAACACACTCCGGCAGCAAGGTCAGTAAAGATACAAAGACTGAGCGCTTCTTATTTTTCTTTCTGTGATGAGTAAGCATGGTTCTTTTTATTTGTGATGAGAAATAAATATGTCTTTACCAGTTATGACTTTGTATTTCATTGTCACTTCCATTTCAAGTAGACCTTTACCGTATCTCGGAGGGGTGAACAACAAAGGAGAAACTCTGTGTTGTAAAAACATGGCTTCAAACTTTAATTTGTGTACTCCCAAAGTGGGTTCTTCTTAAAAAGGTATAAATAGGTGTAGCATTTCTTTTTTTTAGTTATGACTGTTTCTTTTATTTCTTTTTGGATGAGGGGACATGCAAGTATTTATTCCTTGTTGCTCACCGAATCCTATCTGAGATAGAAAATGTGAAATGAAATGAATTGCAGTTGTTTCCCAGCATGAAATCTAAAATATTTCACATTTTAAAATGTTCAGTGGCATAATTTCAATGGAATAATTGCATCTATTTGGTGATACTGAGTGGCTATTACCACCACAGCCGAATCATAAAATAATGAGGTGACAGCATGTGAATACTGACAAGTCAATCTCCGGGGCTGCATTAAACCATATCATATCTTTCAAAACATTCCATCGATTTTTTTTCCATCTAAAAAAAAGCCAGGCCATAGGTTTATGTGTAATAAAACAGCATGCTTCAATATACTTAAAGTGTTAAATTTAACTGCAATAGCCACGGCTTACATTTAATGTTTCAAGGTGAACTGAAAATGAAAGCAAAACATCTGCAGGAGCAGGTGGTGCTGGGAAAGGTCGAGAAGCACAAACAGGGAAGGAGAGACGAGATGTAAAAGGGATTCTAAGAGCATTTACATTTGAGAAATGAGGCTTCACAATTGCTGTTGCATGTCAAGCTCCAATCTGTTTTAATCTTGTTAGTCGCACAGCTCCCCTAAGGTTCTCTCTGCAGAGAAATGTTCAAACACAAGGCATACAGTGGGACACTGCTCACATGAAGGTCTCAAACTAACCTTTTATTGCATCTTTGTTATTAGCTACTGCAAATAATTCTGAAGCCACATTGGTACTGTGCTGCCAATGCCATTTTATTCCTATACTTCAATAGGGTGCATTCATTCTTTGAAGGGTCTGTGGTGGACACAGAAGACATACAATCATATAGGAGGTTCCATTTTTCTTTCCTTGCGTAACCATGGTGACTTTATTCATCCGGAATGACCTTTCTATCAATAAAGTGCTGTGCTGAAGAGAAACCTGACGAGTTCATACATGGGAGTGGCTGACATTTAAAGCACAATACAATACACAACAATACAGCATAGAGTACAGAAAGAGTGTATTATTGAAAGTACACTGTAGAGGGAAAATAAAGTTTTCAAACCTATGAAATTGTTGTCCAGTCTTCATGAAATTCCATACAGAGCCAGGCTTGACAGGCCCAAAATCGTTTTGTAAAGTTACAATAATACGAAAATGTAGATTTGATCGGTTGCATAGTAAACTGAAGTTTCACATAAACACTGAGATGAGAGTGGAAGACTGTTAATATTGCTGTCCTGATCCACCACAGCATTCTAGCTCTGCTCTAAACAAAAATTAAAAGGATGATCAGACTGCCCTGTCAGCTGCTAAGGAAATAGCAATTCCTAATTGTGCAGGCAATTATAAAACAGGGCAGAAGCTTACTTATTATTTCACAGATCGTCTTCCATTGAAGTCTACAGCTGACAGTTGCACCATTACACAAGAAAACAATAACTGCACACAGATAATACAATCTCTGTGAACAAACACACTGAAAAATGAAGTCAGCAAACTAGAAAGAAACATTCATTTGAGAAATATAAAAGGAACATCTATCCATTCATGTCTATATTCTACTTACCTAAAACCTGCAACTAAAAAAGTACATATTTGTGTTTATTGGGGAGCCCCCCCAATAAACACAAATATATGTACTTTTTTATCCATTTGAACTTTTATCCATCGCAGTAAAAAACAATGTATTTAGTTACAATAAAATATACAGTAAGTTATTGCCACTCTTCCACTTCCACAGTTTCTTGCAAATTCATATGATGAGAGAGAAGAGAGAAATCACCAAGTAGTGCAGAAAAAAAAGTTGTGTTAACATAGTAATCAATTACTGCGAGTGTTATAACCATCGCCTCCAGCATTTGTGAGGCAAACATCAGCTCCTTGGGCACCGGTGAGTGTGCTGTTGTGGCAACTAATGCTCAGAGCCCAGGGCCAGCAAATTAAGTGTTAACGAAAAAGATCGGGGGACATGAACATCAAATTATTATGGCCCCATTTGAGTATTGTATCATCCTATCTGTGTCAGGAAATATCATCTCCAGTTAAGGCCTACTTGTCAGTGCACAACCCTTGCTTTGGAACGACAGCACTTATGTGTCTTCTTTGCTCAAGATCATCCTGAGGGTAAGAGAAAAAGTGGATTGAAAATGGCAAAGGTTGTGATTCAGGGGGCCTCAAATCACTATGCTGGTTCATACAGTGTGTAAATCTCTCAAAGATACTGGAGATATATCTGCAAAATTGTCCCCTGCAACAGACTGCAGGCTTGTCTGTACATCAGAGCTCTTGCTGGGTGTTATTATAGGCATAAGGTTGTATGGATTCAATGCCATAAAAATGCAAATTGTAAATTCTTGACAATAATTGCAAAGCATTTAATTATATGGAGAATTTGACCATATTCAAACATTAAATGGCAAATTGGTTTATAAACTGTTAAATAATTACAAAAGGAGCCATTTGGTATGATATCAGCACTGTCAACTGAGTGGACAAATGAAAAGTGTGGTGTAAAACAATATGATGAAACTACAAAATAGTTGCCAATATGAGATGGCAATGATTAGTTATTGGTTTTGTGCCACCAAGCACTTGATTTATGTCCAAACCCATTGGGACAATACCGAACAGCAGAAAGTGAAGTAGGAAAGTCTAAATGTGCAGCTTAAAGTTTCACATGATGTTATTACTGAGCTTGTAAAAAACTAACTGTAGTGACTTAAATCACCATACTGAACTAAATGAGCAAAGGAAATCAAGATTTGCAAAACTGGCAGCCAGACAGTAACTGCTGAAAAGTGTGAAACTTGTATATAAGTGTGTCAAAAAGATGCTTCTGTAAACAGGCAGGTGGATAATTTGTAGACTCTCAAGAGGCACAGGAAGACACATATTCACATCCCAGATTATAAGTTCAATTTGAGGGTGAAAGAGGGCATTTGAGGTATTTGTTGCAAAGGTGAATTGTCATGCGACGGGGAATTTGAGGACCCAAACGCAGAGAACAGGCAAGGGAGTAATGAGCAAACCAAAGACGATCCAAAAATGAAGCAGGCAGAAACACGAGGAACAGGGAGTTAACCAAAACAGAGACTGGAACAAATTTACAGCAAAAAAACTCACAGGAACAAAAGACCGCAGGGAAGAGTCCAAATGCAGGCACATGAGAGAAACACTCTGACAGGAACAAACTGACAAGGCAAACACAAAACCATCTGATACAGGACAAGGGGGAACACAAAGACTAAATACACAGGGTAACAGGTAACAAGAGGCAGGTGACACAAGGGCTGGGAAACACAGGAAGTAAAACTAGACAAGACAGCACAGAAAACCAGACTAACACAATAGAACAGGAAACAGAACATAATACAAAACAAGACCGAAAAATAGACAATCAACAAGCGACAGACCTAGAACAAAAATACTAGACACCGAAACCATAACAGAGAATATAATTATTAAATAAGTCACTTAAGACTCTCCAGCTGATCCAGAACGCTGCAGCACGTGTTCTGACAAGAACTAAGAAAATAAATCATATCACTCCTCTTTAGCTTCTCTGCATTGGCTCCCTGTAAAATTCAGGATTGAATTTAAAATCCTCCTCCTGACCTACAAAGCTCTAAATGGTCAAGCACCATCATATCTTGAAAAGCTCATAGTACCTTACTGTCCCACTAGAGCACTGCGCTCCCAGAATGCAGAGTTACTTGTGGTTCCTAGAGTCTCTAAAAGTAGAATGGGAGCCAGAGCCTTTAGCTATCAGGCTCCACTCCTATGGAACCAGCTCCCAGTCTGGGTCTGGGAGGCAGATACTGTCACCACATTCAAAAGTAAACTTAAGACTCTCCTCTTTGATAAAGCTTATAGTTAGGGAGTGAGGAGTTGCAGCATCTGCGTAGCCCGGCCCACCTGCTTCTCTGTCCCAGAAATGCTTGTTACTAACCTAGCCCTGGGAGCTTACTCCCCGGAGTCTTTCTGTTTCTTTTCACCCAGGATGAAATCCCGGGATTAGGATGGCAACAAAATCATGGTTCCAGCTGTTGCCGTGGTTCTGCTGAAATTCCCTGCTATGCCGTGCTGCTCCCTGCGCTACTACAACCACTATTTCTAGTCACTGTTTCATTATCTATACTGTGATACACCCCAACCGACACGTCAGACGCCACCTACCAAGAGCCTGGGTCTGTCTGAGGTTTCTTCCTAAAAGGGAGTTCTTCCTCACCACTGTTGCACTAGTGCTTGCTCTTGGGGGATTTGTTGGGTTTTTTATAAATTATAGAGTGTGGTCTAGACCTACTCTATCTGTAAAGTGTCTTGAGATAACTCCTGTTATGATTTGATACTATAAATAAAATTGAATTGAATTGAATTATGCATGAAATAAATTTGGCATCTGGAGACAGGTGTACACAGTCAAAACACAACACTGTAAAGCAGATTACAATAATTGCCATTAGAAATTCATTTTTTACTAAGTTCCCCACTATTAGGGGTAATTAGGTTATACATATCCATTGTTGGCAAACAGCACGGTGTAGCATGCAAGGTAGCTCTGTATAAAATAGTAAAGGAAAAGTTTAGAGCCAAGCTATTTGTCGTGCTTGGTGAAACATGGAAGAAACTGCAACTAGTTTACCTTGAAAGACCCTCGGCCATTTCTTCACTTACATTTTTCATTGATGTAGGGGTCAGCAGTGACTTTGCCATAACATTTCCTTAAGTTTTACAGGTCCTTAGGGAAAACAAAAGAACCAACTTTAAATGAAAGCTGGCCTGAATAATAAGCAACCAATTTTTTAGCGAATATATTAGCCTACAGAAATCTCTCAGCCTGAGCAGCCTAATGCAGAGCAGAAATCCAAAAGGAACAATAGACCACAGAGACTCTGGCGGCTTGATTTATTTAGAGTGGCTATGAGCATGCATTCTCACATGCACTTGAACAGATTGAGGATATGTATGGCAGCCATAGACCTGGTTTGATAGAGTGCACGGGGGTGAGCTTCATAGGCAGGAACCGAGATAGAGATAGCAACTCAAGAATTAAGAAGCACGTTCCCACTTTAATCATGCAGCCATCCTCGGGACGAAGAGTTTGTTTTGATGGAAATGCAATCATCTGTGTGTGGAGCTGTTCTTGAGATACAATACTCCTCTTTAATTCAATTGTAGCGTACATGCAGAGTACATTGGCTCTCTGTCCCTTCCATCCATGTAGCTTAGTTACAACTAAGACAGCAAGGCTCACTAATTGGTCCGGCTCTTGTTTCATATGTTTGCTAATTCACCGTTTCCTTCACTGCACCATTCTTCCTCATTACCCTCAGCCATGCTTGCAACAACACCTCCTCTCTTCCAGATTCACAATAAACAAACTTTTTTTCTGCCCCTTGAGGTGACATAGAAGCTCTCTGAACATTGATTTGAACATTTGTTTCCTCATGATTAAACATAACTCGGTTTCCTTATTTCCCCCCACATTTTATATTCATGTTTGAACTCAAAAAAGGATGCGAAGGTGCCAGGATGTGAAGACGGAATAACGGTTTAGAGAGAGACGAGGTCATTTTACGTCACTTAACTCTTCAGAGAACCATGCTCATTAATTGGCTCTTTTAATTGTGTTTTGATCTTTCATTGATTCAGCACCCGCATCCCTAATCTCATTGGGTACTGTTTTGTGAAGGACAGTATAAGTAGAGTCATTCTGGGCTGCATCCACGGGTGATTCGGTTTTATAACCCTGATGTCCTGACATCGCACACCTCACTGAGACAGTAAAGATTTACTATGAAACATTGAACTGCAGGCTCTCCTGGATACCTCTACTCTTTCTGTAATTACAGTAAGATTCCACTGGAGAAAAGAGATGACAGTTTAGCTCTGGTGCGCTGTCAGGATACTTTAAAATAAGCAGCACAATACAGTACAGCTGCACGCAGTTATGAGCAATATGAGTCCAATAAGTGCAATGAGTCAATGTTACAGAAAATGAAAAAGATATTGAGAAAAAGAAATAAAACACATTTCAGCACTTACAATGCCTCAAGATGTTACAACATGTGCAGAAACCAATGCCTTGAAATTAGATAGAATATAGACTTGAATGAGAAATTGGGCTGTCAATCAAAACGTTATCATCCCAGCAAAGTATGAGCATTCTTATTGTTGCACCTGTGCGGCTAAATGTAGCCAAAAGCAAAAGCAGGATCACTTGTCATGTCCACCAAACTGGGTTACAAGACTGTAATGTGTTCAGGGGAAAGATTATTATATATTATTTTTTCAGCCAATTAGCATTGAATATATAAAGAAGGATCATTTGTGTAGATAATCCCAAATGTTTTCTGTGAGATTTAGTGGAAAAAACTTCAACAAGAAATACATTTGTGAGTTGTTGTTTTTTTTTTAAGGTTTTTGAAAAGTTTGACCAGAACAATCATTGAGATGCAGATTGAAATTTCACAGGTTTGAAAAACATGTTTTAAGGCAGAAAAACTAGACTAATGGAAATGAGTATGATAAATGTGGTGCATTAGCTTAAATGCTAAGCAAATTATAGCATACTGTCAGACCAATGTGGTACTACTATTTTTCACATTAGTCAACTAAATGATGTGACTTAAATGCCCAGCAGAATGTACAGAATGTAATAAAACTCTTGTCAGTTGGTGTTGATGAAAATGCGACAACATATAATCTAAAAATAATAATAATCTGTCTTTCTTTTAAAGAGGGAGCAGCTGCAATCATTTCAACTTGCACTCCTTTCAGCCCTTCCTGCTTTATGACTTGCACCTTTTTGCAAAGTAAATGCATTCATTTGCAAAAAGAGCAAGCCAGCTTAAAATTTGCATCAATCACACTTCCTCCATACCTACCGCTTACTGATTTGTCCTTCTTACTGCATTTCAGCCAGTTCATTTCAGCCATTTTCTTGAGAGTCAATTACATCATTTGCATACAGTAAGCAGTTGTGTTTAAAGGAATTTCTCTTTTGTGGATGCTCCCTGCCCATCTGTGCAAGCACCAATGAGAGCCAAAAACATGTGGGTCATCCACCTCTAATTTAGGCTAACAGTATAGACTAACTGACCTAAAGAAAGTGATGAGTAGCAGCTGCTTGGCTTAGCAAAAATGAGGTTGATCACCTGTGATGGACAATTTGTACTGTACTGTATGTGATTTATCCTGAATGTAATGTGTGACAACATCAGTCTTGTAATTCCCCTGGAAGCATAGCCTATATTCCATGGAAAATATACTATGTGAAATAGATTGCTTGAGACATTATCATTCCCCTTTAACTGATGTTACAACCCAGTTATGATGATGAGGACACTCACACACTCACTCTAGAGAATCAGCTTAGCATTTGAGGTTGTTGTGTTTATGACAGCAATTTTTACCATGTTCAAACTATTTGAATGGAATAATCACAAACAGTGAATTCCCTCGTAGCAGAACAGTGAATTTTACGGAGACCCCGTAATAATAATAATAATAATAATAAATTTTATTTGTAGAGCACTTTTCATAAGAAAATCTCAAAGTGCTACAGAAACCACATCAAAACACATGGATAAATAGAAAACAGAAAACATATGCAATCAAGAAAATACATACAGAAAAAAATGCATTCGAAAGAAAAACAGCTAAACGAGCAGTGGAGAGCAAATTTAAAATCCGCAAAGGCTACGAACAACTTAAGAAGGCCTGCCTGAACAGAACAGTTTTAAGCTGTTTTTTGAGACAGGCTGTACAGTAGCCTGTCTCAAAGGGTCACAGTGGGATTCTTTTGTTATAACTATTTTTTGTGTTACCTCACAAAACAAATTTTGCATTTACCCTGATCCATAGCAGCAGTTGGTGTGTTGGTCCAGACCAGTTATAATACACAGTTTAGGGAAATACCGACTGGAGAGATGATGTGACACTTTACATGCATTTATTGCACATTACTTCTTTCGAAAAGGTCAAGCTCCGACAGTAAACAGCTACTGGGCACAGCTGCTCTGCCTAGCTGTAGTGGGTGTGGATGTGGATGCATATTGTTCGGACTACGACTGCATTTGTTTTTTCAATCAGTGGTGCAATGTATATGGCTACCATAGCTGTAATGTGACTGCACACACACACAACCCCATGTTGTGACATGGGGTTGTGTGTGTGCAGTGAATTGAAATTAATTATAAACAAACGTGTCAAAGCGATAACCATAACAACCAAATGGTTGGCTACAGACACAATTACAGCAGCAGCAAAGGCCAAAGGTGTGTCATCCCATGGCAACAGTCATATTCACAGCTACTGTACAGCCTGTCTCAATCAGCCTTGGCAGCCTCGCTGAGAGAGCTAGCTTAACTAGCCTTAAGCAGCACAATGAGCTAGCTCATTCATTCTCAGTTATTCTGAGGTGGCGTGACCTCGGCTTACGGCTGGGCTCTGAGAGATGTCCCATACATACCACATCTTCAGTGATATGTACAGTTAGTATATACATCCCAAGTCTTCCAATCCAAGATCCTCAACTCTTTTTAGATAGTTTCTCTAACCCCACAAACACAATGTCATGGAATGCAATGAAAGTATTACAACGTTAATTCTTTGGACAAACTGGCTCTGTATATATGCTGTTGGACTATTAAAGCACAGCATCGGTGTACTTGATTGTTTTCCTTTTTTTTAAATAGCACAAATCAACAAAAGAAATATCTTGTAAAGACACCTGCAAAGAGCTAAACACTATTATAAATGACTAACTGAACAAATTAATCACTTGATATTTTCTCCCTTTTTAAACACGTGTTAAGCACTGCTTCACCAGTTTAAATATAAGAGGCTCAGATTG